>JAAOAI010001055.1:0-13612 GCA_013758895.1 Fusarium bulbicola | reverse complement strand
CTAGATATATTATTTATAGTTATAGCTTATAGCTAAGAGCTTAAATCAGCAGATAGAACTTAGTAGTACCTAGGCAGCGAAAAGCCTAGCATGTACTCGTGTGCCCTGCTATAATCTATATTTCTCAGCGACGGCATGAAAGCCAACCGTTCTCTCAAGTATACGCTTTGTGAAATGATATCTTGGGTTGACTCATGTTAGAAGCCGTATCGTCCCAGAGAACTTAATGCTAGTCCGCAAGATATTGTGGTCTCCTTCCTAGGTAGAGCGGCCGCTAAAGCCCCCGAACCAGCTCCTTATGATAACTCCTCCACGGAAGAGCGAGTTCCCCGCGAGACATTCATGTACGATAATACACAGTAAATATATAAAAAGGTCTGATGTTGGCCAATATTTGCAGCTCAGAGACGTGGTGCTGATAGTGTCTCAAAACCTACAAGGGGCACTTGGGATGAAAACCCCACGTTTGGCATCTTGGCGCCCGCTACTGGATGTCACCCAACCTAGCCAGGGGGTCAGGTGAAAGAGAAATCATTTAGAAGCTGAAATTGTATTGCATATTACTTTGTAGCGGCATTGGCAACGAGTCGTGCGTGATCTTTTCCTATCACCTCATGTTGGGAGGCTTGTTGAACATAGCCTGACAGTGACGCCTGATACTTTGAAGCTGCTCACATTACAATTGTTCAGTAGGTGAGTCAATCGAGATTACTTTCAAAAATGTTTATTAGGAATGCGTCGCCGAGCATCTCCCAAGACTCGGCAGATTCTGCGGTTGTTTATGGTACCAAGATACCGGCACATCAGCCGTGCTTGGCGATGCGAGACCTACGTATTGCCGCTAGAAACCTTGACCAGAACTAACTAACCCGGTAGCGCTTTAACGAAACGACCTGAAGTTTATAGCCGTAGCTTGCCATTGACTTTGGCATCGTGTAGCAAATGACTCCCGAGCTTTCGTCTGCACACAGAAGCAGTCACTATCCCGATGCCTTCAATTTTGAGCCAACACTTTGTAATTGTGTCCCCTTTTAGCTGCATCAGTCGTCTGGCCCAATGTCATCAACTACAGTGTCACGATGTGAGATTCAGCAGCGATATCCGCATCACTGCAGTAACCCCCAAAACCCTAGCTCAAGATAATTCATCCCAGCTCTTCAATCAAATCCCGAAACTTCTCGCAAATTGACCTCAAGCGCCCGGCAATTTGTTTGCCAAGCCGCGGTTTCAGCCAGACCCACGTTTGCCATACTGTCGGATATTGGAATCTCAACGGTTTTTGCGTGGTATTGATCGTGGATATAATGCTACTCTACAGAGTCAGTTTGAGGTATTATCCAGAACAATGAGGTTCAGCTATCGTGGATCCACCGAATTGTCTCACTTAAAGTATTGCTAGTCTACCAGATCGGATCGATGCAACCATTTTCTTGATCCTGCGTCAGTGCATTCAAATGCTAAGTCTCAGGGTAAAGTTATGCCGTGGAACTCGGCACTCGATTAGAGTGCAGCTGTGGCTTGGAGTTAGTTTTCTTGCTGTCTCGTTCATCCTCGTTCACCTTCTCGCTTACATCCACGCTAAGCTATATACCGTATGGTAATATAACATTAAACCACCCCTAATCGCTTTGCGGTCCAATTAGAACCAGACTTTTCTAGAAGGATACCTTTCGGAGCCGCAATGATCAAACGGTCCACCGGCCTTCCCTCCGCAGAAGCCGGCTATCGAGGGCGCGACAGGGGTACAACCGCTTAGTTTGATTGGCATCCCGCCAAACTTGTCAATTCTAAAACACAGTAGCGCAAACTATCACGGTAAACCGGCATCAATAACACGATCTTGATATCAAACGGATCGTTGAATGAAACCATCACGGCTGTGCCTTTCGATTTCCCCCTCTTATGTCTGTGAGTCCAGACCGATCCTGGAGAAGTGGCAGTTGGGAAATACAAGGGTTCGGTATTGGAAACAGCTAGGCAAGATGCACTTAGTAAAAACCTCGTCAGCATCGACAACCTAGTCAGCTCATCAGCAAGGAAATTACTTTGGTGGTGTTCTGGAATGTTGGCTTGTGTATACAAGACTAGACCTGCTCTGGCCACCAACAACCATCCAATCTCATCAACACATTCTTTTTTCCAAGCTTTTAGTTCTTCATTCATTCATTTCAACAAACAATTAACTACATTACATTCATTCCTACTATCAACACCAACGCAAACATGTTCGGAAGCATTTCTACTTACTTCGTCACTCTCTTGGCCGCAGCCTCGACGGTTGCCAACGCCGCTGCGACAACCAAGAACCCCACCTACACCGGTCTCGGTACCCGATACGGCCTCAGCGATGGCTGCACTGAGGAGGACTGCTGGCAGAAGGGTGCTTGCAGCTTTGTCGGCTACGATCTGCCCGCTGGCATTGATGGGTCTACCTGTGTCTCTGAGGATATCTGGAAGGATGGCGCCAACTGCGGTGGTTGCATCCAGGTCTCGTACAAGGGCAAGTCCCTCAAGATCATGGTAAGCTCAAATACACTGTAACGAAATATACAGATATCTAATCAGACTGGTACAGGTGACCAACAAGACCGGCGGCGACAAGAACCATCTCGACATGACCCCCGCCACCTGGAGCAAGCTCACCAACGGCATGACCGGCGGCGGTGTCGACGGCATCAAGTGGAAGTGGATTGCCTGCCCTCTCCCCAAGAAGTCCCCTCTCCAAGTCCACATGCACGGTGGCGCCTCCAAGCACTGGTTCGCCGCTACCATCGAGAACATCACCCACCGCGTCAAGGCCGTCGAGGTCAGCAGCGACAGCGGCAAGACCTGGAAGGCCACCACTCTCAACGACCCCAACATGTGGATCCTCAAGGGTACGCTGCCCAACGACACTGCCTGGGTTCGCGTCACCAGCGTCAACAACAAGAAGGTCGTCGTCAAGAACGTTGCTCTCAAGTCTGGTGTCGTCACCAAGGCCACTTCCAACTTCTAAGGGACTTGGGTAGCAAGCATAGTGGAGTGGGGGCAGGGCTAGAGGCTCTGAAGCTATTTTATTTCCTGTGTGTGTTGATAGTGTCAAGCTGGCCTTTATGGTTCATATGAAAAAGTTTCTTGTATATATATTCTGCTGAGATGGACGCTAGAGGCTAGAGGTATCTCTCGGCCCAATAATATGAACCATATCTACTCGCTGGCTTCTTGAATGACTGTTCCTGGATACTCAATCGGGAACTGTGTGATCCAGACATCGAGAAGTGAATTGCTACTGGAAGAACTGACAACATCTATACCTTCTAGGGCATATTCATGATATTTTGCACTTCTCCATTCTTCGTCCTGTCATCAGTCCCATACTCACCAAGTCATGTCATCTACTCTAACGACTCTCAATCTCAGTAGCACGAGGTCCCTTAGAATCCACCTCGGCCATCATGACACCTCTCTCCTTCATATCTGCCCTAGCAACCTTACCGACATCAACCGCATCGCCATCGAAGTACTTGGCGATTTCTTCCATAGGCGTGTAGCGGGTCTCGATGAGGAAGAAGTAAATGACATATACCTCGAAACCGAGGAAGACGCAGTAGATGGTGTAGTACTTCCAGCCCATAGCCTCAAGAGCAATACCGTTGATGTACTGGTTGAAGAAGAGCGCGGCGGTGACACAGAAGTTGAGCCATGTGAAACCCTTGGCACGGAGACCGCAAGGCAGAATCTCAGTGGTGTAGTTGGCCATGAGACCAGACCTGCAGATGGTTAGATTTGGGGATGGGGCACGTAAGAAGGCGGCACTCGCTTGATGTCGTAGAAGAGGCCATAGATAAAGGTCAGCGCCACAAAAGCATAACCAAGAGCCTTGTTGGGGTCGATGGCATATCGAGCTGAGACAATGGTCCAGAAAGTGAAGATGACACAAGTTCCGATAGTCGAGGTAAGATAGATAGGTCGACGACCGAAAATGTCAATGAAGAACGCAAAGGCTGTGTTGATGATCAAACCCTGCGTCTTCATGCCCGCATTGATACCAAGCTGGGTCTCAGCTTTGGTGATACCGACAGCATCCATGATACCCTTGAGGTAGTAGGAGATCAGACCGTTGCCACTCCACTGACTGAAGAAAGCAAGGGCAGTGATGAGACCAATTCTCTTACGGTTGCCAGGAGTCTTGAGGAAGTCGACCCAGGCTGTTTGTCCGACCTCCTTGTCGAGGGCGATAGCGGCCTTGATCTCACTGAACTCGAGTTGGACGAACTCATCATCGGGGTCATCCTCTGCGTGGTAGTGAGTGAGGACCTTGAGTGCTTCGTCGTGCTTATCCTTGCTAAGGAGCCAACGGGGACTCTCGGGCATCCAGAATATTCCAATGAGGATGACGACACTGCAGATGGACTGGAGAAGACTGGGAAGTCTCCAGGACCAGTTGCTCTGCACAAACAGTTAGTCTCATAACAAATTGACAAGTGATAGAGTGGCGTACCTTGATCTGAAGTGTTCCGTATGTAACCCAACTAGAAATAAACGCACCCGAGTGATACGAAGCGCCACTCAGCGTCACGAGAATAGCACGATCCTGAGGATGCGCAATCTCAGCGATGAGAAGAGGCGCCGATCCAAGAATGATACGTGCCGCAACAAGCATGCCAAAGTTCTGAGACGCAGCCTGGAGACCAACAGCGAGCAGCATGAGAATACAACCGATCTGCACGCCAACCTTACGGCCAGCCCAATCAACCAAATAAGGCACCACCACTCAGCCCAACAAAACCACTTCCCTCCCCCCCGTCGATCACCTCTTGGATCATCAAGCGCTTTCGAGTATGCATATCCTTAACAACGGTCTGCTTACCGTATCTGGCGTAAGCAGGATCCTTAGGGTGTTTTCCTGATTCCTTGGCTTCGTGTTTAAGTAGTGCCTCTGGAATGATACCATGAACAGCATCAGGACCAGAAAGCTCAACGAGAGTGCTCGCGATTGCGCCCATCACTCCAGTTGTGCCACCTCCGTACACAAGCTTGATGCTGTTTTCGTGACAGACTCTACCAAGTGACTTGGCGGCTTCAATATGGGCCGGCTCGTTACCAGATGACGCTCCACCACTAAGAAAATTAGCTCTTCTACATCCAGCAATGGGGGTCAGACTTTCTTACAAGATGCACAGTACCCGAGGCTTTGGTCCGTTGATAGAATGGATAGTGGACGAAGTTGAAGCATGGCAGAAGTCACTCGCCATTCGAATTGCAGGTTTCTCAACATCCGAGATCCAAGATGCCTTGTCAACAACCGTAAGGCTCATATTCTCAATTTTCTGGGCGTGAAGAAATGGGGATAGTGCTTGGCGAATCCATTCTAGTTGCGAAATCCCGTATTGAAAGGTTTTTTCTTTCATTGAGGCTAGCCCAGTCTTGAGCAGCTGGTCACAGTGCCCGTCAATTCTTCGAGCTTCCAGATATGGGTACAACTCCTGATAGCCAATTGCCTTCCAAACACCCTTGCGAAAGTTGGGCTTTCCGTTCAGATGCTTGTCTTTGAGGAGTTTCAGACCCGAAATTTCTTCCAAAAGGCCTGCCTCCACCATCTCATCCAGTCTAGCTGAGATGTTGCTGTGATAGGTAGACTGGTGAGGCAGAAGAGTGATAGCAGCCATACGCCATCCACGGTTCAAAGCATCGTTAAGGAGAGGCAAAGTGAGAGACGTTGAACCTCCAACGACTACAGGTATAACCCCATAGCCATGGAGTTTCTCCAATCTTTTGATTGCTTCTGCCACAAAGTTTGTTGGCTCCTCGTCAGCCTCCAAATGGTTGACTCCGTTTGTTTCTTCAGGATTAGGCTTAGCAGTGATAATACTGCCGGGGGAGTAACACTGCAGACTATCAACTGAAATGACTTCGCCATGGACGGACTTGGCGATGGAGACTCCTAACTTAGTCTTGCCAGCACCTGTAGGACCGAAAACACCAATCATAAATCGGTTGGTGGCTTCCATTCTTGTGGTGTTATGTGAAGATAAGCTTGTAGTATGAGTGAAAGTAGTGTTATGTATATGAGAGTGATGGCTATAGAAGAGACCGCGATGGTTTCCCTCTGAAGTACCGGTATAGGTAAATTTATACCTGTACACACGGGAGGTATCTTGCTCCACCATGAGTTTTGAGGCGTTGAAGAGTAAGCTGCGTAGGCCTTAGTAAGGTTTGTTTCGAGATGCAGTCAAGGCGTACAGATGGATACTCGTCATTATACAGAACCCTCCGGTAAGGTAGGCCGTTTAGGCAAGACACATTTGTCCATTTACGAGATGCATAGTGGTTGTGAGGCATGGCTTTGAGTGATAGGCCGAATTTCGAGGTTAACGAAAAGGTTTTGGTTATCAGTAATGGAACTTTTGTTGAAAAAGGATCGTTAAGAAAGGCTCACGTTATTTTGTGCTATTAACTCTATGTTTTCATCATCATACTTGCAGATCATATCACCAAAAGCTTTATACAACGCCTAAACAACTAGTTCTATGGGCCTATACTGTGGTTCTCGCGGCTTTAAGTTTGGGCCGGCCAACTTCCGCTCCATTAACTTTGGTTAATTACACTTCAAATTGCGTTGAATGGATCATGGTTAATACAATTAGTCTCCAAGCCAGGCCATTTCACCCCTACTTTCACACTCACTTATCTTCATATCCCACCCCTATCTGTAGCGTTTCTTCTACCTAAGAAAGTAGCAACAAGGGTACTTCATCAGTGGCCCCAACACTTGGCACATCACTGACATGACATGCTGCCGTTAATCACTCGGCTTGATGTAAGCTTCCAGGCTGTTACCGAGCGCTTATCCAGGCCTCATGTTGGCTTTACATGACTCCTCCTTTCGCATCCCCGTGCTAAATCCCCATATAATGCACTCGAGGACTTGGGTTTCTGGCCCAGGACTTGCCGATATACGATATTATGTAAATAAGCACGCGAGCATACCATGGCACGAATGAAACCTAGATCTTCTGGGCAAAAGTGCCGGATTTAGGTGGCCAGACACGACAGGCGGGATACCGAAATCCGTTTGCTAAGCTTTCGTCCATTCAACAAGGATAGGCATTAACTGTTCGGGTGCAAGGGTATGGCAAGCAGTCGCTAAGCTCCGTCCTCACTCAAGCTGTGGTTAAGAGGTGTCGCGAGGAAAAGACTACATTGACCAATCTTCTCAATGGGCTTTGCGCTACCTCATTGGCGAGACGCGTGCCCCTAACCCAGCAGCAGGGCTTTGTCAATCTCACAGCTGTCAGCCTCCGACCGTGGATTTCCGAAAAAGTGCACTTCAACAAAACTTGGATGTCTAAGTGCGCGTCATCACACGCCCAGGAATTTGAACACGACATCCTAGCTAAGATTCGACAGGCTGGGGATGCTGCCGTCTGGGAGCTTGCGGTCGAATTGCGACGGGACATGAAGAGAAGAACAGACTCAACACCCCATAACGAGTATTCCTATCTTTTCCGCTATGCTGGCGATTGGCGTGATGTCTTCCAGGCCAGATACGGAAAGCCGAGGCGGGAGCTATGGACGTTGAGGAACCTAGGTTCTATCGCCTCCCCGGCGTCCAAGGGTCCCTGGGAATTGGAGAATATCTTGTTTGCCCAGTTTGCGCCGATTTTTAGCTCTGCGCTTGCGGTCAATGCTGCAAGTGTTGAGGGCGGAGATATGATGGTGTCACTTGTATGGCAAGATGGAGTCCTGGAGACAGAACTTGTAGAAGGGGTAAGAGACGAGTTGGAAATGTGGCTGCTTAACCTTGGGGAGGAGGGGAAGCTAGGAATTTCGTCATGACTGTAGTAGGTAGTTGTGAGGGAATGAACTGAGTGAAGATCTGTTCCTCTAGCTTGTATAGTCTTTACAATACCCTGACCTATATCAAACTAAACCCTAGATTTATTCTTAATTCTAACATTAACGTTACTAGGTTTATTAAACCAGTAGTTACTAGTGTTCCATTCTGTATCAGTATCCTCTAAATCAAAAGAAAGCAGAAGTTGTGGAATCAACTTATACATTTCACAGAGGGATATCTAGCGACTAGTTAGTATCAATTATCATCTTCAATAGACAGATACTTACGTTTTTCCCAATACAGGTTCTCGACCCGCCTCCAAACTGCAAATCGTGTTAATGGATAAAGAGCACTTAGGCCTGGATTTTATCATACCTGAAACATATGCCGTTCCATGTCCTCCCTATTGTCCTTAAACCATCTTTCAGGCCTGAATTCGTTCGCATCATCCCCAAAAATCGTCTTGTCACGATGAACGACGGCTGCGTTTACTCCAACCCTCGTTCCTTCAGGAAACCACTCGCCGCAAATCATGCTTCCGCCTTTAGGCACGTTGCGCGGCAAGGTCAACCCAACACTGGGATGCATCCTCATGCCTTCTTTGCAGCATGCGGTCAAGTACGGGAGTTTCATGGCTTCACTGTATTGCACAGAGGGGCCGCTTAGCTCCCCAGATGCGGCAGCTTGGCGGATTTCATCTGTCAACTTCCGATAAGCCTGTGGGTTCTTGACAAGATGGTAGAGGATGGAGGAAACTGCCGCTGCGGTGGTATCGGAGCCTGCAAACCTATTTCCCGGTCAGTTGATTCAACAGCAAGAAGTTAATGGGCACGAACAGAGCAACGTAGACTTCAACTTTTGCTTCTGTCAATCCTAAGTCGGCTTTATCGCCCTTTTCTTGGATTATGTCGAAAAGACTTGACATAATATCCTGTCTTTCAACAGTTTCACCGTTTTTGAGAATTTCTTGTCGCTCGGCGATGCATAATTCGGCTGCTCGTTCAATCTCATTGAGACTAGTCAAAGCCCTCCGCACACTTCTAAACATTGTCCCTGCGATTAGGAATAATGTGCCAACAGACGTTGGCATGACGGAAGTCACTGCCAAAGCAAGTAACAGGGTGTCCAGTGACCTAATATAACCTTGATGGTCACCACCTTCCTTCAAGAAGCCGAACATGCGGCTGAAGAACAGCTGGCCTATCACATCAAAAGCGTACCTATGCAAGAAGTCCCGTCAGTAACTTGCTACCCAGTTGTGAGGGCCATTCGGGGAAATACATCTGAACCCAACTCGAAATGTCGATAACTTCACCACTGTCGGCATACTCCCGCATTCTCGACATAAACAAGTCTGTGCACAGATCGATGGCGCTCTCGGCTCGTACGATGTTTGTCATAGAATACAGATTGTTGACAATCCTTCTGCGGCTTGCATGGAGTTGTTCATCACAAACACGTAAAGTGGTCAGGGTACTTGGCTATATCGAATGAGTGGTTATTCACAGTTTCCAGATAGATGTAAACATACCCCATAACGGCCGCCACGGAAGATAGAAATCAGTCTCGGGAAGTTAGCAAGTCCAGAAGATGTAAGGGGAAATGCTGATAGACACCTTAGTGAAGCCAGAATTAATGCTATAAATTGTCTTAATCGCACTTGGGTCGGAAATCGCAACTTCATTGGGAGCAATCCGCACGATGGGTCCTATCCGAAACATATTTAGCGCTGGCATGTAACGAGCTTTGCTACTTACCTAGCCTACTGTGCAGCTTCCTTTGGGTCTTGTCGGCGCTGGCTCCAGCAACTTGCATGACGAGCCATGATCTCGACACCGAAGCCAAAAAGGGTCCAGGATATTTCGCGAGTGGATGAAGAGATCTAGCATAAGAGATCCAGAGACACCAATATAGCATAAATAACCCAAGGAGTATATAAGCAGATGTCAGTAAAGTGGGAACTGTTAAAGACACGCTTGTGAGCATGTCGGCAGAAATTGACGAGATCATTGTAAGTTAATGTTCAGTGTTCGCTCTCGAGGTTTTATTCCAGAGGTTTGTTAAGTATTATCCAAGGTAAGAGACGACAATGCGGAGGTGGTGAATTTCCCGAACCGCGATTCGGGCCTCGGTAACGATAGGAAATTACCATATGAAGAATGTTTCCTTTAGCTTAGTGCGTCTTCACCAGATCTAACAATATATCCCAAGGTAAAAGAACGCCTTGATACAAGATAGAGGAGAATGCGGAGGTGGTGGAATTCCCGACCCTTGTAGATGGGGTTCGGTATGAAGAGTAAAAAGGTAACACTGCTAAGGATTTTTCCACTAGCTTATTTATTAACTAGCTTAAAAAAAACTCAGTTAGACATATTCTAGTCTGAGGCTTCATAAAATCGCCGGGGTGGTGAATTTGCCGCTGTGTGGCTGCATGCCTGAACGCTATGATATACACTATCTGTATTAGCTTCCTCTCCCCGCTAACAGAAAGCCCCAGGTGCCGGCTGATGGTCATGCCTAGACGATTCGAGCTGCCCTCTTGCGCCCTGTCTGGCGATTCCACCTCTCTTTCGCCAAACATTCTCTCCTCTTTTCTGAGTCGTCTTTCGCTTCAAATCCTTGTTCTGTTTCCTCCTTGCTTACCTAGGTACGAGACCGATCCAGGAGGAATGCCCTTACAGTGCCATTCTTGTCAAGCCAAGTCTTCCAAGATGGGTAAGCAGCCCTTTGCACATTTCTCAATGGGCGCTCGACGCTTCCGTGAGAACCTCGCAGTCTATCATCCTCAGGCACCGGGCCATGCTGACATTGTTGCATCATTAGATCATTTGAAACGTCATCAGCTTTCTCGTGAGTCTTTCCCTACCATCATTCACCTTCTGCAACCGCGCAACCGAGTTGACAACTCGCATCTTAAGACGGCAATACGCGTGCATACACTTGTCGATTCTGCTACCTTGGCTTTAATCGCAGGTTACCTGAAACCCTTCCAACTCTTCCCACCTGCTGTCTCTGATCTCTCGCTAGGGATGCACTGCTCCGACATTGGAGAACTTGTGAAGAACGTCTCAAGGCGGGCCAACCTCCGCCTGTCCTGCCGCGGCAGAAACGTGGCCGCAAGCAGAACGCATGCTCAAGATGCGCGCAGCAGAAGAAGAAATGTAACCGCTCACTTCCATGCGAGACTTGCTTTAATCAAGGTCTACATTGCACTTACGCAAGATCGTCGCCACCGCCGTCGACAGATACCATCGACAAAGAGCACCCAACGCCGTCCTCGCTACCACACATGGATACAGAAGGGACACAATCTCTTGATGGCCAGTCACTGGAAATGCTTTTACCCGGCCTGGAGCTCCTATTTCCAGAATCAACCGAACAAGAAACCCCTAGTCTACCATCATCTCGTCCGACTTACCCGCGGTCTCCGAACCACACTGGATACAGCTTCTTCCGAGCCGAGGAGTCTGCCTCGACTCCTTCCGCTGACGGTAGTTTATCAGATATATTACACAACTGCCCATCATCAATCGAGTTCAATTGGCATCTCCCGAACATAAACCCCATCTCATTGTCATTGACTCCCAAGTCATCACCCCTGTCCATGAAATTTCGGTTCCTAGCCCAGTTGACGGCAACCCATGGCCTTGCAAACTCGTTCGAGTGCGGCAACATTCTTGCAAGACGGAAGATCATGTCCGCCTTCGGACAAAATGGCAAGGCTCTATCGACAGTTGATCTTCTCGCAGAAAGCCCAGTGTATCACAGACCCGCACATGCACGTCTTAGGACGGAATCAGATCAAGTGCCTGGATGGCACCACCCTTTGCTTGATGCCAGTTCACATTGCGACTGGAGCTATGCCGACCAGTCCGGACACCTGGGACATGTAGTATTGATAGAAAGTTACCAAAGAGTTTACTATCACCCCTTGAAATCCAAATCTCACGAGATTGTTCAAGGAATACGAGGCGTAGTCTGTCACGACATGCGATGCCGAGGCAGAACAATCAACTGGAACCCGTCAATGGAGCGTTCATGCATTCGATTCTTCTCACCTCCCAATCTCGACAGGTTCATGGAAGCCTTCTGGTATTTTTGGTACCCAAACTGGCCAGTATTCCACAGGCCGACCTTTATTGCTACCCAAAAGCCTGCTCAACTGATCGCTGCCCTGTCATTAATCGGGGCATGCGTGAGCCCGGAGAAGACCGACCGGGATCAAGCGATGCTGTGGATCGAGGCGGTAGGAGATTGGATTCATCACCACCCTGAGTTCTCTGAAGATGCTGTCCCACAAACAAATGATGAAGTGCAGCTGTTGCAGCTTGAATTGCGACTTAATATGGTCCGTGCAGCTTATGCTATCATTCTCATTATGACCTGGGAAGGCAATGAAAAACAGATGACGGTGGCACGGAGGACCCAGTTCTCGCAAGTTATATGCGTTGCCCGCAGCCTCTTCTTTTTCGCTATTGCTCAGAAAAATGTTTACGGCGGCCCAGATTCAAGCAATCACCTTAAGAGCTGGATGCTCTTTTCATTGAAGGAAGAGTGCATTCGCACACTTATCTATGTTTTTCTCCTGGATTGTGCTTTCGTTATGTTCTTCAACTCTGCTCCGCGCATGGCCATAAGTGAACTTCAGTTTAGTCTCGCCAAGCCTGAAGCATGCTTTAACGCTCTGACTCCCGAGATGTGGTTGAATCGTCTAAAAGAATGGTCTGAATGCCAGCATACCGATCACGAACTGACATTATTTGAGGCGATTCGGGTGATATTGAAAGGCGAACTTAAGCCGGAGGACTGGGAAATGATTCAAAAGATGAGTCTATTAAATCTCTTTGCCATTACCTGTGGTAAGCCCTTGCAATAGCCTGAACACAGTCAAATGGAAGGTCAGAGTACTTACTGAATCGCAGCATTTCATAACCTCATTTTCCATCACCACCACGGAGCAGACTTTGGATCAGCATCTTTGTCAATCACCCGAGGGCTAAGGAACTGGCTGCAGGCCTGGATTGCTCGAGACGTGGTTCTGGTCGAAGACCAACCGTCCCAGTTATCCCACCCCGAACCTTCTGAAGGCGGAAGCAAGATGGGGTTTTATCGTTATATAAGAGAATACTGGTGCCTTGCTGTGATCTCTCACCATCAGTTTGAGTATGCTCGTGGTCATGGTGTTGATACTAGTCTTGGAGCGAGTAACTTGTTAATATTACAAGGTGGGATTGCAAATATTGATAACTTGAATATGAGCCAGGTGCATAGGTTAATTATTCAATCTCGAGATACAGATATTGTAAAGATATAAAAATAATATCTTGTAACAAATATTTTATTTAACTTTACTTAAGTTATAAGTTAGTTAATTTGTTTAGATTATAATAGTTATAGTCTTTTATTATTTTATTATTTTAACTATCTTTTATATATTTTAATTAGAAAAAGACATGATTCTTTTTAAAGTCTTTAATACAGAGAGATACAGAGGTTTGAGTTGTAGGAGCTGCAGGCCCTGCAACAATTTAACCATTGCACAATCAGCGACTTAGTTCTTTCTACATCTTCACTATATAAGTATTATCATGAATCACCAGTGGGCCCCGAAGGGCATTGGTTTTTAATCTAATAAATACATCCCTTCCGAAGTCGGGATTTTTAGCATGTATTAGCTCTTAGTAATAATCCAGCTTTCAGAAAGGCGGCTACTGCAGCTGCTGTGAGTTGTATCAATGACTACGCCCAACGTAGCCTTTTCGCCGTGTTCGGCCCCCAGACAGACCTTCACAC
>JAAOAI010001049.1:0-51618 GCA_013758895.1 Fusarium bulbicola | reverse complement strand
CCCCCTGCTTCAATGTCGCCTCCCCCTCAGCCTCAGCCTTATCCTCCCCAAGCGTATCCCCAGCAGTAAATGAAGTAAAGAGGGAATAATGACCGGGCCTCTTGGCGCGTGGCGTTACGTTTCTGTTTTGCCATTATTTTATATATCCAATAACAGCGGTGGCTTTTTGACACTTGTTTTATACCAATAGTCACAGTTAGAGTACACGATGTAGCGATTGATGACAATTTATTCGCAATGTTTTATGTACCGATTTCCCACTCATAACCTATACAAGTGTTGCCGCATAACACGATCGTAGCAATGTGAAGAGGTCCTGAACGGCGTATCGCTCGCTACCTTACTCCCTAGTGTGAAGGGCGGAGACAACAACGGAGAAGAAGTAGTGTGTGCAGCTACTTTTCTGAAGGATCTGGAGGAGACGTCCTCATCACCCTCAACTTTCGCTTCTTGGATGGTGAGACCACAATCTTCTGCAAAACTCCCGACCACTTGTGCACCGGGACACCCTCTTTCTGGGGATTATGGTCCACGTCTCCACAAACAACCTGGAGAAGGATACGAAGAGTGAAATGTGCTGCGTTTCCAGCCAAATCAGGATCTTGGCATGGGACTCCCATTAGCTCGATCATCTCGCGCTTGAGTACCGGTTCAGCTTTAGCAGGGCGGAGCCGGAAGAATTTGTGCACAGCCCGCTCAATGTCGATAGTTTCGATAGCTTTGAAATGCACGCCGCAGCTTCTCAAGAACTGGAGACTTTTGTCTGGCCCGTGGGAGATGAGGAAGAAGTTCCCGTCCTGGATAATGGCCTTGATCTGCTCGTCGAACTTATTGACCGGAACGTGTCGCATTCTTCCAAAGCGGAACAAATTCTCAAATTCGGGAGAGTATTCTTCGTCCCACTCTTCTTTGTCCCCGACGACCCAATGATGAGACTCTATAACGCTGGCAGCTAGGTTGACACCGGGCTCAGGAGGATTCGCCGACGCATCTCCAACACGGTCGACATCAGGCTCAGAAGCTTTCGCCAATGCGTCTCCGAGACGATCGGTGTCAAAGATAGAGATGCCAATCTGGAAGCTATCGACTTCGCCCCTTTTCACCACATCATCTGCGATGTTGATAGAGAGAATCTGGAAGCTAGAGCCTTCTTTATGGTGCCATCTTGCGAAGAGGTCGCTTCCCGCGTCTACGGCGTATCCAATCACCCACTGAAATAAGAATTGCTCCGGGTGCTTAAACCATGAGTGGTAGTCCTTCACAGTGCCCGACATTTTCGATCGCGGTTTGAAACAGCGTGATGATTGTTCGGAGGCGGAAGTTTGAACCGACAGTCGTGGCAGGAGAATCGCAATGGGGAGAAGGACAAGTTTCTATGCGTATAGAAGGGATACTGCGAGGGGATTTATAGCGAGAAACAAAACTTGGCTATGAATTGCGTGGATTTCTTTCCTTTGATGCGAATGGAAGCTTTGCAAAAACGAAACCCAGTCCATCCAAGTCGTGCTGTTTGGCTGGAGGAGCTCCTTCTTGGAGAGTTTAAACTTGGCAACGGGCAAGAAGCCTCCGCGACAACAGCTTCCTTCAGATCAGAAGTAAGGCAAGAGCTCTAAAGCTTTTATGCAGGTACGTATGGATAATGTACGGGAAGAACAACACAACAAAGCACAACACAACACACAGAGCAAGGGCGACGGTTCCTGACCAAACATTGAACACTCTGAAGTACTGTATCCTTCCGACAAGATGACTGAATCACCAAGTTTCATAACGAGGGAATTTAAGAATAAATGGAGATTTATAGGAAGAGAAAAGCATATGAGTTCGTGACAATACAAGTCGATCGCAAGATCAGTCGTCAAGCGAACTGATGCCAGAGTATGAGAAACGTGCAGCTTGCTTATTTGATCCTAGCGAATAGCAACGTGAAACTGCGTTGTCTAAACTTAACTCATTATCGTCAAAGAAAGTTCTTCCTACTAGAAGACTGTGGTGAATGATAAGACTAGCTAGGGGAGGAAAGAAAATAGAACTTTGATCCTAAATGATGAAAAGACTTAGGCAACTTGGTGCAAGTTTAGGGTGAGCTTAGAATAGCATTTGCAGACTTACTTCACAAATTGTATCAAAATGTGATATTTTCTCTCCCCTCATACACGCCGAGTCACAAAAGCCAAGATTTAAAAGTCTAGCTGAGCAAATGGCTATTTTATAAGACACAACAGATCAAGAAGACTAACATAATTACATCCAATTACATCCTTTTTATAACTCTCGGTATCTTCCCTTTGCAAAGCCCATGGGATTTCAAAAATATGTATTGGTTATCGTGAAAGCTTCTGGGTAAAAGCTCATATCCGGAAGAATAAAGAAATCGTATCCTCATTCATCGCCTGTATTCGCAGCCTAAAGCTTAACCTGGGCAGTAGTCAACTACCTTATATTGAAGACTAATGCAATAAACTTTGCTTCTTCAACATTTGTGAGGCTCTATTCAGTTGACGATCAGATAAGATTAATATTCCTAACGCTAATTCTCTGCATCGCTCACGCTTCCACTCTGAGGGTTTGCGTGTGACTTAGACGACCCATTCACCTTTGCGACAATGACAGCCGAAGTATAGTAGGCGTCGATAACAGGCCCGTTTCTGTACTGAAAACTCATGTTAGTGTGTCTGCCGCAATAAAATAAGTTTCCATACTCACAGTGATGAAAGCAACAGCGAGTTCCTTCGAAACCTTCGCTCCAGGTAGACCATTCCACCAAGTTATATCTCTCAGGACAGTGAATCATATTTCTCAGGGCAATGAATCACTGCCCAACAAAGTAACATCTCTTCGGGCAGTGAATCAGTGCCTGGTCAAGTCTCATCTATAAAAGGAGCCCTCACCCCCCGATCTGATCTGACTTAACTTCAACCTTTCGTCATCTTCTTCTTTGCAGTCAAACAACAAGTTTCTCCCAGCTGGCTTATATTTTCCTGCAACACAAAGATGCCCAGACATCAGCGACAAAGCCTGTCCCAAGGCCCCTTTGAAGGTCTTGAACTTCAACACGAGGACCAGCATCTTGGTCGGAACATTAGACAGATGATGTCGTCTACTCTGAGCAAAGCAACATTCACCATAAACATGGGCGACGCTTACGACTACAACATTCTTCAAGAGAGCCCCGAACAACTTCACCAGGAGTTTCGCAAGTATGTTTCTGATGTCGCAGACGGGTTGAAGCAGTCCAAGGACAATGAGACCGCTTTAGATGAGTACATCACCGACGAACTCGCTCATATGGTCTATGGGTCCAATATGATCGAGGTTGCTGGTGGAGGTGTCGATATTACAGTAAAGCTCTGCAAAGATGTCTTTCGAGGCAAAGAGCTTCCCGAAGAGATCAGCGAACGTGACTCGGACTACCAGGACCTCAAACTCTATCTCCTAAACAAGAACTTACCTGCTGGACATGCTGCTGTCCTACGAAGCCGCCGAGAGATCGTTCAGCATGCCGAAGCTGCACGATACATGATCGATCAAGTTTGCATCAAGGGCAAGGACTTGTCTCATAAGATCATCAGCGAGACTCATGGTATCTTGACAGAAAAGATCGACCTCGATGGTACGCCTTGGCAGTATTACAGTGGCCAATACCGGACATGGAACGTGAGATGCGGTTCCCATGTCTTCATGGATTACAGTCAAGTCCCTAGGGCAATGCGCGATATGATAGATGAGCTTGACTCCGACATCAAGGCGACCGAACAAGGACAGTTCGACCCTGTCGTACTTGCAAGCAAGTACTGCCACAAGTTTGTAAACATTCACCCATTTGCGGATGGAAATGGTAGAATGTGTCGTCTTATCCTCAACGCTCTCCTCCTCAAATACAGCGGGGGAATCATCTGCATCGGGCAGGATGGCCAAGATCGACGAGAGTATATGCGCATTGCCATAGAGGCAAGTGCAGAAGAAGCCTCACAGAGTCAAGGGTCTGGCGCTGCGAACTACAAGCAACTCGCATCTTTCACACTTCGACATGCCCGCGACAGTATGCGCAAGGTTCGACAACTCTTCAAGCGGGACACTTAGAGTCCCAACATGACAGGATCATCGCTGAGTAGCAGTATGAAAGCTTGACAACGCCTCTGGTCTTTATTATCCCAGAGAATTGTGATAGAGCTACTTGTTTTTGGAAGGTCACCATCGTCAGCAACGCTACCTCCGATGGCAAACATGTCTTGGCCAGCTCGCTTGTCTAGGGCAGAGGACACAGCAGAGAGGAGACCGCAAAGGGGAGAAGAGTCGGCAGTGGGCTGAGAGTTAGAATCTGGAGATTCCATGTAAATATCGTGAGCTGAAATTTGCTAGGGTTGGGTGCGAGTGATGAGCTTGCGAACGGTGATGATACTTGAGGAGGTGAGGACAGTCGTTTATACACCACAGATCAGCTTGTGCCATGACACAATAAGTAGCAATACCATCTGCGAGCCAGAATTGGCAAGTGAATCTACTTGTTATTTAAATTCACGGTGATATACACGCAAAGTCTCAATGTTGGTGCAACAACAATGATGATCTAAGTAAGTCCTGGTTCCTTGAGGCCACAGGAACCGAGACAGCACCAATAATCCCACGATGCTGCCTGAAGATGCCTGGCGATTCTCTGACATTAAGTTAGGGAATTAGAATAAACTGGTCCAAAGCTCTTCTAAAATACACTAAACTTACACAAGTCTTTTTATCACTTACGATAAAGGTCCTAAGCCTTTGTCACGTTGTATCGAATGCAATCTACTGTGTCGCCTGAGGCAGTGAGGGCGTTCACGCTGGCACTTTGTGCTGCATATTGGAGACATGGCGGCTGGTCATAGCGATGCCGACACAGCGAAGCATCGCACCTCCCTGTGAGATGCCATCTTCTGGAAAAGACGACACCACTCAATCATCCAAACCGTACAAACACCATGAAGCTGGTGATGTCTTCTGTTAAAGTTCGATGGTCATGGTGCAATCCATCTCCCGATAAACCCAAAAGTGGAAGGCGGTCACAATTCTGCCATTTGCTCATGGGCTCACCTCTCAAGATCCCGCAAGCTTCTCGTCCGACATAGCTTCAATCGTCATCAACGATCCACCACGAACCCCTCGACGAGACATCTACCTCTCCCCGAACTCCCACGGGTACTGTATCTACGAATCCTACGACTCCGAGCCTCGCGCGCTCGTCCCATGGCCGCAATGGCCGTCCAGAACCCCCCGGTGCCAGAGGAGAAGCTCGGAGTCCCCTCTCGCAACCCTCTACCTCTCTCCGCATCACAAGAAGCACAAGTCCGAGACATCTTCTACCAAAAAGTCCGAAAAGAATGCGCCGACGAGATCAAAGGCACGTCCCCCCTCCACCACCAACTTCACCCCCCAAACTGCAACTTCAGCATCACACCACTAACAACCCCCCAGCATTCGCCGCATGCGCCCTCGGCCGCACATTCACCGTCTCCTTCGCCTGCCGCCCCGAACACCGCTCCATGAACAGCTGCATGAAACTCCACGCCACACAATCCGCACACGACGAGGCACGTGAGGAGTGGTTCGCCCTACGAATAGAGCGCCAGCGCGAACGGGAGCGAAAAGCCAGAGTCGCACAGGCCCAGGAGGAGTTTATGCGGGAGTGGTGGGGATTGCCGGAGCACGTGCGGTTGTCGAGACAGAAGGAGATGGAGCAGAGGGGGGAGAGGATACATGGACTTACGGCGAAGGATAGGCCGAGGGGCGAGGGACAATGATAATGAATTGTTGCATCTGTGGCGTTTTGGGGTATTGGACATCTACGCTGGGGAGTTGTAAGAATAAAAGATGATGTGAGGATAGGACAGTGTATCACTATGATCAGGACCAATGCCGAGACGGCATTCCGAAAGAGTCAGTTCAACTCGATAAGCATATGCAAAGCTGGAGGCCAACAGGGTGAGGACCAACGCCGAGAATGTTTAAGAGCATGCATCCAATGCTTGTCGACTGATTCCCAAACAGCCTCATGCCCAAGATTGTCATGAAGACTACTCAACCCAGCCGACAGATTGTGACAATTGCCGCCAGGCCTGCTTATCAAACATTCATCAGCATCTGTTTCTCAAACACAAACACAGTCTTCAGTGGTGGAAACGGCAGTTCATGTACGTAACTGTAACAAAGGGTTGCGTGCATCAAGCGGTGAACCTCGATGTTTCAAGGCCACAGACGGTCAAACGGAAATAAGACCTCTAACCTAGAGGGGAAGCCTATATCTCCAGCCCCTCTAACTCGCTCTCAGAATCCATGATCCCTAACATCATCTTCATAGGCCCAATCCCTCCTCAGCTCATTACCGACTTATACTCCCCGCACAATATCACACAAATCACCCGCGCAGAGACCAGTAAAAACACTCCCCGTCCAACCCAAATCTTTTCGTCCCGACCAATAGCGCTGCAGTTTCCCCTCTCGAGAGTCGCGCCTCCAGGGCGCTTAGGTCCCTGCTGCAGTGTGACATCCCCGCCAATTGGTCCATCTCCCTGATGCTATTTTTAACCGTGTTAGTCCCAAGATGCGAGCGCTTAAAAGTGCGATGCATGGAGAATATAATATCAACCAACATGCTTTCCATTCTGGGGAATTCTCATGCTTGTTTTTCTGTTTATGTGGAAACATAACATAATTACGTGACAATTTTGTTTTGATCATGAAGCGATAGCAGCACAAGTGGCATTTTTCATCGTCTTGCTAGCCTAGACCTCTATTGATACCCCTGCTCTTCTGGGAAGAAGTATATACTGTTTGATACAGAAGAATGTCGACTCCAACCCCAGGCGGGTTCTCTCTATTCCCGAGTCCAAACTCGTCAAAACCGCCGCCTGTCTCGCGGAACCAAACGCCAAAACCTCGCCGTTCTGAATCTCGCGAGAGGAGAGCTCCAACGCCCAGCGATCGACGGGCTGCAACACCACAGGCAATGACTCCAGAACCAAGACCTGCGTCGCCGGGAAATGGGCGACAGACACCCCAGAATAGAGCTCGTACACCTGTTGAGTTCGAGCCTGTGCAGAGTGAACCGCCCAAGCCTGTAAAGGTTCAGCGACCTAGACCGACGGTTCAGATCCCCGGACGTTCTGATACTGGCTTTGCGCAGGGTCCTACCCTTGTTAGAAGTAGCAGCGATCGATCACGAAGTTCAATCGCAAAACCACCTCTCGGCGGTGAAACTACTGCGCAGCCTTTACGGTCCATCTTCCCGGCTTATAACCCAGAAGTACCACTTGGTCAACAGAACTATGTCCCCACAGAGATCCAACCAACTCAAATGCCGAGAGCTGTCATAAGCCGTCAAACATACCACGAAACACCAGCCGGATCAGCCCCTCGAAACCCCGTTCGGAGCCCAGTCATAAGTCCCATGAGCGTTCAATCAGCACAATCATCATGGCCACATCGCAACGTCCAACAACAAGAACCACCGCTGATTCCAACAGTTAGTTCGAATGAACAGCTCAAGAACTACTGGAAAGTCGCAAACGGATGGCAAGCTTCACCGTCAGAGGGTCGAGTCTACTGCATGAAACTAGCCCAGGAGAAAGACGCCCCCGTGTACAGCCTCTCATCAGCCTCACAGCCATTCTACAACCTCCGTATAGATCCAACGTCTGCTTCGGCATACGTCACTCTCACACGACATGATCCCAACAAACCGTACAAAGCTCCCAGGCCTGAAGCTAGTTCTTCTGCGAGCAGTATCATCAGTGGCGTTGTCGGGCACAACAGTAATTCCTCTGGTACAAAAGTCACCGATACAAAACACTGGCAAGAAGCGCTCACCACGACCCTCGAAGAAGAATCCCGTCGCCATCTTCCAAATGACGGCCTCGTCGCTCTTCTCATGCCAACGCCCGCTACAAAAATGGCCATCGAGCGCGCCCAAGACCCCCAATCCGTCATGCTAGCAGAGCGCGAATGCGCCCGTCTCGTCTGGGACGAAGACAGCTCGCACCATTTCCTCGTGCATCCCTCCCTCGCAACACCCTTCTGCGTCACAATCGAGCGCTCGCCATCTTGGTCACGGGTAGAATATACCCTCGAGCACAACGAATCACCACAACATCTCGCCAAACTCACCCGCGATGGCACAGGCGGCGGCTGGCTCGAGATCGACACTGGCATCGCCGCAAAGATAGAGTCCTACTTCATCGTCGACGTCGCCGTCACAGCTCTTCTGCTCGTCGCGTCAGCCGATGAGAAGAACACGCCCGCAATGGAAGTCTTTGAACCACCACCTCCTCTCATCCTCACAGCCAAGCAGGAAAAGCGCCTGAGTAAAATCGGCAAACGCGATGAGAGAAAGAAGCGCCACATGGAGTCGTTTGAGATTGACGTTGAGAGCCAAGATGAGAGTTTGGGTAAAAGCAAACCGCGAGAGAAGGAAGATAAACTGCCCTTCCTGATCCGCGTCATCGTCAAGATCGTAAAGGGCCTGTTTGCGTGCTTCATCTGGATATTGACAATAAGCTTCAAATGCGTCGGTTTCGCATTCAAGGGTTGTTACAAGTGCGTAGGATCAAAGTATTAATGACGGACACGGACATGATATGGACATTTATTTTAATTCGAGCGCGGCCAGTTCTTTCTTCTGTATCATAAACCCATGGTGTTTTGAAGGGTATCTATTAGCTAGCGAGCCGTAACGAACTGAACACGAAATGACAAACAAAGGCCCCAAATGAATATTGATGATGGTTTATCGCTTCCGTGTCCGCACCATGATCTTCTTTCCTTTGCGTGTGGTTCCTCCCGACGTCGCTGTCTTTGCCATCTTTGCGCGCTGGATCTCTAGTTCACCCTCTGCGTCTGTCAAGGCCTTGAGTTTCTTTTGTGCATTCTCCAATTGGCGGCGAAGACGGCGGAGGGCCTTTGCGCGCTCGAATTCTTCCTCTTTCTTCTTTTCGTCATCGAATCCTTCGAATGTCTTATCGGCGTCATCTCCATCCTCGAGATCTAGTATTGTCTCCTCGCGCTGTTCTTCATCGTCCATGAATACAATCTTTCGGGGCTCTTTAGGTCTTGACGGAGCGGTCGCAAAGTCGAATTCGGAGTCGCTGCCCTCGTCTTCATCGTCCTCTTCCTCGTCAAGCTTGTCGAAACCTCGTGTCAGAACAACCTGCTCTTCCAGTCTCGCGACCTCCTTCGCAACAACCTGTCGCATCGTTCGAATGTATCCAAGATCCTGCGTCTTCAAAAGCCGCACGGTCTCAACATCCATCGCCTTGTTGCCTCGATCGCCCTCGACCGTTCCGCTCCATCGCTTGCCATCCTGAACCCTCGAGCCCGGCCCCTTTCGGGACATCATACCAAAGTAGAATTCATCCTCGTTTCGCTCGGCCGCTTTATCTTTGAGATTCTTGAGCTGCGCCTTCTTCTTGTTGAAGTCCTTGGCTCGAAGCGAGTAATCCTGCAATCGTCAAAAGCTGCTCCGGTGGGGGTATTGGGAGGTCAGCAAACCTTGTGCTTCTCGAGAAGACCGAGTCTTCGGCGTTCTAAAGGCTGCGCACGCTCTCTGTGAGGGCGTCGCGCCACGGCATTTCGCATAGACGACATTTTGGCTGGTTGTGTTGTGTGTACGACGAGATGCAAAAGAATCAATCGTCGACGCTTGTCAGAGCTGGAAAAGTGGCAGAATTTTCGACATTTTTGGCGGTGAGGCAAAGTCAGTAAATGTGGCTTGACAGCAGCACCAGCACCGCCACAAATGATGTTCAGTTAACCTTAACATCGTCGGAAGCTAGATTCACATCCGGTAAAAGCACCAATCTCAAAATCGTTTGGTCTAATCTTGGCGATGCAATACCAAGCTTTTTCTCATCTAAATCATCCGTGGCATCATGAACTGTTCCTTGGCTGGAGGCTAATCAGGGGGTTTCAGCCCGTCAGCAGCTTTGACTTTCGGCTTTTGGCTTTCAGGGCACAACAGCTAATGCACCCCTGAAAATCGCCCTGTTCTCAGTGAGGGATACGAGAAACAGGCCGTGCATATCCCTTCCTCCACCTGATATGTCATACTTGGACACTAAAGACGGTAAAAGTGACTGCGCATCTCGCGTCTGCAGATTATGTTTTATTCTTAGAAGCTAAAGCTTGCGCGTCAGCATGTGGAGAATCAAGTGTTTTATTCCTTGTCTCGAATCCTTGTTCCCGATCCCTTTAGTTGTTATAAGATCTTGGCTGACCCCAACTGTTCTTTACCTGTTCATCTTACGGTCGGCATTGAGTAAGGTAGTAACTTCTCGGCGCTCCGTAGTCCCAATGGTGACTTGAATTGACACCGTATCATTCCTTATTCTTTCTTATTTCTGTATTTCTTGAGTGCTCTACTTCATCAAAATGGGCGTCGGTCTGCCATTCACCCCGTCCAGGGCATTATTATCGCTCTTCATCACAGTCCTCGTATTCTACTACCTTTTCAGCGAAATATCAGGCCCCAGCATTCAATTCATAACCAGCAGCTATGACTGGAGCAAACACACCCTCCGGTATCCTTTGACCATCAGCAGCATGGCCAAGCCCCCGCGAGGATCACCAGCCAATTTACCACGTATTCAGCACGACTTTTCCAATCCCGAATTGAGAAAGCGGGAGCTTGAGACTGCTGATCAACGACGAAAAGACATCAAGCAGGCATTTAAAAAGACTTGGACGGCTTATGAGAAGTATGCTTGGGGAAGCGATGAATTGAAGCCATTGAGCTTGCAGGGTCGTGATACTTTTGGTGGCTGGGCTGCGACCATCTGCGACAATCTCGACACGTTGTGGATCATGGGCATGAAGCGGGAATTTTACAGAGCCGTTGACTTTGTGACTCGCATGGACTGGGATATTCCAACTGCCGATGGATTCAATGTTTTTGAGACTACAATTCGACATCTTGGAGGTTTACTTTCGGCTTATGAGCTCAGTGGAGAGAGCGCCTTGCTGGCCAAGGCGATTGAGCTGGGAGATCTTTTATACGGCACCTTCGACAATCCGGAGCATATGCCACCGCACACGATCAGATTCAAGACTCTGAAAGAAGGGGCAGGTCATCCAGAACCACGACAGAGCGCTGCCAGTTTGGGTAGTATGAGCATGGAGTTCACCCGTTTATCGCAACAGACCGGTAACCCCAAATACTACGACGCCATTGATTACATCACCAAAGCATTTGAGCGAACGCAAAACGAGACTGCCATTCCGGGACTCTGGCCTCTTCAGATCAACGCCGAGGCTGGATTCAAGGTTACCGACGACACGTTCGGCATGGGGGCTAATGGTGACTCGCTGTATGAGTACCTCATCAAGGAATACGTTCTCTTACAGGGTCTCGAACCCAAGTATGGGAAGATGTACCTCGCTGCTGCAGACGCTGGAATTAAGCACCTGATGTTCCGACCGATGCTGCCCGATCAAGATGATGTTCTCATGCTAGGCGAAGCATCGTTCCCTCCCCGAGTCAAAGAGTCGCGATTGAGCACAGGCGTACAGCATTTGACCTGCTTCGCTGGAGGCATGTACGCCCTCGGCGGCAGAGCTCTGGGTCGCGATGACCACGTTGTCATTGGCGAGAAACTTGCTCGGGGCTGTGCGAAGGCCTACGCTGCATATCCATCAGGTCTCATGCCAGAAATCGTGCAAGTCGAACGCTGTCCAACCCTCGAGCCCTGCGCCTTCGAACCGAACTACAAGAAAGAGCCTCTCGGGTTCCGCGCAAGAGAGGCATCATACCTTCTGCGACCAGAGACCATCGAGTCTATTTTCTACTTGTATCGCATTACTGGTAAAGAAGACCTTCGGGACACTGCGTGGAACATGTGGACTGCGATTCGCGCTGCTACTGAGACAGATGATGCGTTTGCAGCGGTGGAGGATGTTGGTGCGGAAGAGATCAAGCATAAAGACTACATGGAGAGCTTTTGGATGGCGGAGACATTGAAATACTTTTATCTGATCTTTGAAGATGAGGAGGTTATTAGTTTGGATGAGTGGGTGTTTAACACGGAGGCTCATCCATTGAGACGCATGGCGAACTGATTGTGAAGGGGAGTCAAGGCAGACGGTCACATACTGTCCAATAGAGTATTAGCACGGCATTCAAAGCCCTATGCTATGTAGTATTTTGCCTTGACGACCCAGTGAATCCCAACCTTGTCGGCCCTAAGCCTGCTTTTTCACAAAGACATCAAACTGGGATGCTCTCAAAACAAGCTCATATTCAATAGGGCAGCTTCTGTACGTTGAGGGCAAACAATAAGAACGGGCGCATGCTACAATTTCGTGACTCGAGTTGCGTTTGCAATGCGTTTCTCATTGACTTGTGAGATTGCACGCTCGGAGGACCAGACCTCGACGTGTTTGGGCTCCATCAACCAGGCCATCAGCATTACTGATGGTTCACCTTCAGGGTGTTAGTAACGGACCATGGTTTGTGACTGGCTGACTGACGTTGGTGGGATGCCACCGCCACTGACCCCTGCTTGACAGTAGAAGCAGGCTGAGGAGGCATATCGCCGTGCTCTATGAAGCAAGGTGAGAAGCTCGATTGCTCTTATGCAAATTATTGTATAATGATAGATTGCAAATTACATCCATGTTGTTCGATAGGCGATGGAGAATTTATATTCTAAAAACTGTGCAGCTATGGTCTTTAGAGTCTCGCTGATCTTGTATGTTGTTCAATCGCGATGCAATCACGTATGCATCGACAGCATAGGAAGATACGGAGGTACGAAAATTGCGTCCATCTCAGGGACAAGTTTTTACGTCCGTCTCAAGGGACAGGTTTTCTCGGCCGTCTGAGGGACAGGTTTCGATACGTACTTAGGAGTGACCACAGAATCGATTGGTTGTTGTCTGACTTTGCTCTTGTTGGTTGCCACTGTCCGAGGTCTAGCTGCATATGCACATGTAGGTTGAGGCAACGTGAGAGCAACCCACACCGCTCACCAATCAGCAGGATTTCTCTGTCCTCGGGTCCGGGTATGATATACAAGAAGTCTTCCTTAGGTACATGAAAGTTCAAGAAGGATCCCCGGCAATAGAAATGATAGATATTAAAGCGTCAGACGATTTGACATGTTGGAAACCTTCCAATTACTGCTTCTCTTCACTCTCCACCAACAACAGCGATCGGCCATTAGTCCCCGTGAGGATGAGTGACAGAACTCTTGCGGAAGTTGACGGACTTCTTGCTGCTTTCATCTACCTCGACCATACAGAGCCGAGTTCGCATAAGAGCCTGGCCTGTGCCAACCCTTTTCGCATTGACAGCACTGCCATCCCTATAAACAACGCTGCGGATACACAGTATTGCTCAATCAAGGATGACATTCGGTCCTCTGATCTCGCTTGGGCATCCGCAAGAGCTGTCAGAGAAGAAATGAATGTGCTTTGGGACACCTTCGTTGAAGTCTCTCGAGGCCTGGATAGAGCGGTCATCAATAGCTTACGCAGTGGTTATGAGGACGCCAAGGGCCGTCGCTTCGCGGGAGTGTTTGCCTATCGCAATACCTTGACAGGTCTGAGACCTACTGAGTTGGCAAAAGTATTTGCATTATGTTGCTTATCCTACGCTTCTCATCGCCTTCTCCAGTCCCGAGGAAGGCCATTGCAGGATGATTTCCTGACCAGCATTTATATGTGGCGAGACTCTCTCGAAGACGAAGACGAACGCAGGGCCTTTAGCCAGCTCTCCAGTCATCTCTGGTTAGAAGGTCAGAATAAACTCAGTTCCATGAAGCTGGACCCGGAAGAACCTTCGCACTACTTTACACATACTGTGCAACACGACGAAAGCACAACTCTCTCGTTGGCCAGCTATGCACAGCAACACCCCGACTCTCAAAGCGCTTCGTGGAGCTTCGGCTTGCTTTGTGAGTCTGATAGCTTGAGTTTGTTCCTAGCCAATGGTCAGTCGACAAACGATCTTGATGCCTGGGCCCATGGCCTCGAAAGCTTCACAGATCTGACAAACGGCGAACCCTCAGTGTACAAGACCGAGCCTCTTACAGAGTCTGGGATCTTGTCCGACTTAAGCTCAATTAAATCGCTCGATTCTTGCATGACGGACGTGCTGGGCTTCCGGGCGTATGGAAGTCCAGTTGCTGAGCCTCTGATTGACAGTCGATTCGACACGAATCCTCTCCACGAGCCGGACGATCGATCGCTGGCGGGAAGAACAACGAGTGCTGTTTTCTTACAGACAACTTCTGAATATTTGGTAATTCAAGAATTCATCCATCAAGACAGCCAATTCTGGTTCCAGCTTGCTGGTCGTGGGTTAGTCTCCAAGAATATCGCATCCTGTCAGTCATGGTGCCAAGAGCGGTGGGGTCAGAAGAAGCACATACGGACATCATGCATCAAGAAGCTATTGTCTGCCGGACGTACCCAAGGCAAGACTTCATCTGGTATAATATCTATCGTCGATACATTCGTGGATTGGGGATTTCTCCAGAGCATTGAAAACATCGAGTTTTACATGGAAGGGCTGGCAGATGTAAGCGAACCGTGTGCGTTCTAAGAAGACATTGAATTGACCTAGCTGGGTGCAGCTACTCTTCAATGACAACACAGCTTGTCAAGAGTTCAGAGACTGGGCTCGAGCTTCCAGCGGGAGTGGCAAAGGGTAAGTCAATGGAGCTGAGCTCAGTGACAAGTCATGTACTAATGTTCGCAGAAAACTGTATCCGTGCCCCGACTGTACATATAGCAGCAAGTGGAAACACAACACCACAAGGCATCGCGCACATATCCATGGAAATGAACGCAATGAGCGATCGAACAAGAGAAAGAAAGTAATCAGATTGTGAGACTGCGGAGACGGAGTTCTCGTACTGATGGAGTGATGGATCTAGATTTGTTAACCTAGAATGACTGCAACAAACAGCTATTGAGGAACTCGCGCAGCGATGACAAATTACATGACCTGTAGACTAGACACTGAGGAGGAAAAAGATAGTAACTGCTTACAGGTTTGAACGGGGACAGAGGGTATATACAAAAAGGTAGTGAACAATTGAACATCTTATTAGTGGTGGCTGTTGCTGAAGCTTATATTCATTGAGGGTTTCTTCAAAGTGTCGAAGATATAAAGCTCTATATGACAACACTGACAGACGTAAGTGAGACTTATACAGCGAAATTCATTTGACCGGACATAGCTACTATTAGACGCCGAAACAGACCGTCGGGATTTCTACAGATGATTGAGGGCTTTTCGGGTGACAACAAGTACATAGACTTACTGGCCTAGATGATGTATGACTGGCTGACAATTATCTAGGAAACCCTCGATATGCCGACACTGCTCCCATGGGGACAATCAGGAAAGCAACCTGTGAATACATACAAGCATGGTGATCGAGAGGATGGCAAATTGGAGTAGTAAAAAAGGCACCAAGACTCCTTTGGCCCAACTCACCACTCTAGGCCTCTATCTTGAGCCGCCAATTACTAACCTGGGGTACGTTTGTTAAGACACGTTCCGGCCCTCAACCACATTTGTTTCAATGATATATGAGACTCGTCGGAATGAGTGGCGTTTTTACTTGGTGTATGCAAGGGTAATAGACAAACAAGTAGTATCTTTGGAGAAGAAAAAGAATGCTGTATGGTAAGGAGACAGGGGCCTAATTCGCTTCGACAAAAGATACTGTAACAAAAAAGATGACAGTACTCCCGTTAACTTGACCAGAAGGGAGCTCAAGGCATTTGTCTCAATTGACATCATAAGATCCTGAGGCAGATATTCCAACCTGGATTCTGAGGTCGCGATGAGTCAGACTCCGGTCTGCCTGAGGTTAGGGTGGCCACGTGACATCTGGAGATTATTTCCACTCAGCTCCTTCCCTCTTCTCTTCTTCTTCATTCCTCCTTCCTCATCTTTCAATTAATCCTATTATTCTCGCGCAGGCCCGCTCGGAATTGCGAACGCAGACTCGCCCCTACCCCAATACAAGAAGATTCGACGGTATCAGCTGTCAACCACCAAGCGCCTGAGTTTAACTTCGGAAGGAACGACCTCAAGATTAAACGCGACTTCACAGCCAACGCACCATTCCAAACAGCCCGGCTTGGACCTCATACGACCGCGATTGCCTCTGTCGGAAATTTCCTGTCCCTTTCCTCAGCAAGAATGAAGCCAACAAACTTGATTGATTTGGTTCCTTCCCCTGTTCACAAGGAATTGTCGCTTGACGACTTCGAATGGCCGACATGCTCTCCACCACCTGCCCCTCCTTCCCCTCCTCCTCTGCCTGAGTTTTACCAGATTGGGGCTGAACCACCAACCTCTCAAGGACTGCAGGAGCATGCCGATTTGCAGCTTCAGTATTGGGAGATCAAGGCTCGCCAGAAGTCGCACCTTCCAATGTACTTTCATCTCCCCCACTCGCCTACGGACTAGGAGTTTCTTGGCGATCACGTCTGCCGGGTTGTTGGTTGCAAAGTGTTCAGAAAAGTCTTTGCGAATCGCCGAGGTCTAAAGGAACACTTGAACAACGTCGCTCACAAGGCAAGTGCATCCAATCTTTTTAACTACACACATTTCACTGACATGCGCCTTTCTCTACAGAAGCTTGAGACTCAGCATCGGAATGCGGCTACAGGGCTGTATGACCCGGAACCAACCTTCCCGGTTCATCCTGCTTTTTGCGAGATCGCGATTTCAATCACCTTCAAAAAACCTCGAACACTTCACGAAGAAATTCCTGACTCCCAGGAGTCAGATGCCTCCTCTTGCACCTTTGGCGTGGACGATGAGTAAAGGGAGTTTTTTTCTCAATGGGACCAATGGGAACTGGAGTTGTTCTTTTGTTTTATTTTTGTTTTTCTTGTTATGGCATGCACATCGGGAAATTCCAGGCGGAAATGGGATCATAGGTACAAGGTATGGGACAAAAGGCGTATATAATGTATGGTTTGATTGAATTCAAATCGGGGCGGTGTTGGTGTTATCAAATTTCAGATTTAAAAGTCTAAATTAAATTTTCTGTTCCTTTCTCAACACATCTGAAACCAATACAGCAGCGCAGATAATGGCACTGAAGTCGTATCCTTAAATACAGATCAACATTTTCAACGAACATAACTCATAAAGTATAACAATCCCCAGAAGCAAGTCAATGGAATTCCGCATCTGTAGTGCAAAAGAGCAACCAAAACTACAGAGACATCACAACTGACACCTGCCATGCAACCAGGACCTTTGACCAGCTCCATCTGGCGCCAGAACAGCGAAATCTATTTGGCGCTGGTGGCTGAGAGCTGCTCACCACCAGGGGATCTTGCTATTTTTGAGTAAATTACAATTGCAATTGAGCTATTTTTTTTTGGTGCCATTATGCACCGTCGTTTACATAAGACCTGTTGAATTGTTGACATGTGATATTGATGAGCTTATCCACGATTCTACAGACTCAACTTGGGCATCATGCCTGCCATTGTCCTCATTCTCTGCCAAAAATCAAACGTCCAAGAGGCCACACTAAAATTTCTCAATATTCACATAAGAGCAAACTCAAAAATTGATAGCAGTTCGAATATCTTACAAAGGGAAAGTGTCTCTCATCTTCTCAAGAGATTCATGACTCCTTACGTCTTTATATGTTAAACGATTAGTCGCTTGTGTTTCGCATTTGGAAAAATTCTGGACAGGAGTCAGTATAAAATGCAGGAAAAATGTAGGAATGACAGTCTAGAGACATACAGCTTGACATGGAAGTTGACGTTGAAGGCTTTCGACTTTTCTGAACGCCGTGGAGCCAGTCGCTAAGCTCCTGACAAGCGACCCCGTCACTACACAACAGCTGCAATAGATATATTATCTCATTGAACAAAGAATATGTCAAAGAAGTTGACTTGCGCTGATGTGTCACGTTCCATGTGGCTTTTGATGTCCTCGATGCTTTGCAACAAGCCCTGATTGAAGAATGCATATACAAAGGAGACTATTCCACGCGCCGAAATTCTTTTCGGATCCTTCGCTGATGAGAGAGGCTGTATGTAACAGATCTCTCTATCTGTTTCTTCCTTCCTTATCACTCTTGGCTCCAGCGAGACATGGCCGGAGACTTTTAGACACCAGTCCGTAGCCAGCAAGCCTGGACCAGAAGACCCTGTTTTCTCATATATCCTCCCGTACAGGCCTGACCACTGATGCTTTCTGCGGTGTTGTTGTAAGTATAAACTTTTCGACTTGCTCGACAGTGATCTGTTTTGAGAATCGTGGCTCGAGTTGGTGGCGATTGAACTGACAGCGTTGGATTCCGGTATCATGCTGCAAGGCGGAATGCTCCTCCCCATTGCACCAACGCCGAGATCTGAGGGTTGTACTGGGTTAATGTCAAACCCACACCAGAGACTTGTGGCCGATACAAAAGCTAGAGCGTACGTTCCGGAGATTGCGAGCGATAAATTGACTCGTCATATGCCCGATCGGTCAGAATCTGGACAGAGACTGGAGAAATGTCTATTGCGAGCATGGTCAAGGGTGTAGCGTCCATGGTCTCGGGATGTGATGTAGTGGATAATTGATGGGAGTTTCCCAACTCTTAATAATAATCCGGCACCGGTGTTTCATACACCGATGATGTCTGAGGCCCACCTTGTTATGTCTCTGGGATGCCGAGAATGGTGTTCCGCTTTGTCGTAGAGAACCTGCTAATTTTGTTGACTATTCTTGCAAGTAGAGGCTGATGAAATGAGGATGATTTCTGGCTTCGGGCCAAAGTCGTATTGTAAGAGCCTATAGGCTGTTCGTTCTTCCCCATACTCGAGTGCGTTGAGCCACAGATAGATGCTAGAGATGATATCGCCTTTTGTCCAGTCTTCCATTTTGGGGCAAGAAAATGGGATACTCGGACAAGTTAAAAACACGAATAGTCTAATGAGGTCGTTTGGTGCTGACCCGGTCAATGTGTTCCGACAAGCAAAGACCTTGACATGACGAAGTTCTTTGGAGTCGCGGTGAGGTTGACACCATGAGAAACATGGACGTACTGTTCCAATAAACTTTGAATTCCTTGGCGAAAGGATCTAATAGACGCCCAGGCATTGCCTAGAGCCTGTATGTTAGGGTCGACGGAATCAGGCCGTGGGTTTGGTGCACCCTTAGCTGGAGCGTGTTGCACAATGAGTTCAGCTCAAGCGCACAGTCATCTTGACGGCTAGTTGAACGACTAGTTCTCAGCTCAGGATCTATTTTATCGAGGTGGATAAGGCCAGAAGAAAGGCCGCTTGCTTATGCCATTGCTCTTCCGAGGTGTTCAACTGCTTTAAAGCCCCAGCGTCGGAGCAGTTTCTACGCCCAATGTTAATGGGAGATCGGCGGGCTAGGTGCCTTAGCGTACCCCGTATATTGAACCATGTTGAGCAAAGGAGTTTGCTCGCCGTAGTGCTGAGGATCAATCAGTCAGGTCACTGGCTCATGAGCTGCTCTTTCAGCTCACCACTTGTCGACGAGCTGAAGGAGCAGCTTACAATCTTGATAACACGTCACCGAGTATGAAACTGACACGCGAGTGCAATAAAGTATATGAGCAGGATGAGCTGTTCATGGGGTGCTGGTGATGGCGGGGATATCCCGTGACTGAGCACCTTAGCTTGGGATTGATCTCGGAATATAAGCTTGTGTATCATAATAATAAAGATTTCTTATGAAAAATAGAGGGCGAGCTTGTTCTCCAGGAGAAATCCACAAACAATCCATTGTCATTGGAATTCCTCGTGTGAAGCGACATCATCGCCAACGCTCGCTCAACAATGTCTCATGAAACAACGCCAGCAGGAAATTTCGGCAAGACGACAAGGATACCACTGCGGCCGCAATCACTGCTATTTGGAAATTCAGCCGTTATTTAATCACCGTCTGCCATGCGATTTTGCTAGCCATGTAGAAACTGTGAGCGTCTGTACATGTATAGACACAGCGGACAAAGCCTCCAAAGGCTGAAATGCGTAGGGTACGAGGTGCTTTAGACGTCACCACAATGCGTACTCTACTCTTATGGACAACTGGCTTTATATATTACTGAAACTCATAGTGGACATGGTAGCCCACAGGGAGGATTTCCTAGATGAAGCTCAGGCAGCTGATACGTCTTCATTCACGCTGATTGAACTTCTTGGACATTGGCGTTAATACAAGGATTGGGTAGGTCAGTCAAAAAGGTAGAGCCTTAACTTGATCGCCCGTGCATGTGTAAATGCAACTAAAAATTACTCGAATCGCTGAACCGCCCAAGCTGTGACCAAGAAAAATCATCGCAAGGGCCGAGCCGCGAGTTTATGGGGCGGGAAGCCGGGGTCCGATGTAAGCCTTGTTGGCGGGTGAAACTTTTCCTAGAGATGTGAGTTGGCTCAGTTGGCAGAGGAGCAGACTAATATATCTTGGTCAGCCTGGGCTGATGGAAGTTACGCGGTGACATTCACCAGTCGAGTGCATACTTCGCTCCAGATCTATGATGAATGCATTTAACTAAATCCTAATCTATACTAGAGGCTTTCCTGCCATCCTAAATAATACCCTTTGTTTTCTCCTACATTAAGCAATCAATATAAGCATCTAAACTCATTCTATTAAGTTATTAAGCCACAGTTTCTATGTAATTGTGCTCAATTGTAACTTTATCTTGGAGTCTTATTTCAAGTTCATCGCTCCTATTGGCTTGTTGAAAAGATCCTCAAACTTTCATGGGGCAATCAGAAACACAATGGATTGTTAGCCTCAATTTCAGTTATGGAGACACTGCCAGTATTGGATTTTGTAAAAAGACAAACTTTTGTGTGATACTTGCTAGACTACAGTAGCTTATTAGTAGCTTAGTAGCTAATTTCAGTGCACCACCCTCCCCATCTCCCCATTTCAAAACTAGAATCGAGTGTCACGGAACTCATATCCGCAGTTGTGATGGTACTCAGCCTCAAAGGTGTCGCGGACCATCATCCATGTGCTCTTGAGCTGTTGCTTCCATTCCGGGTCACCATCCATCACCTCCTCGACCGGCATCCATCCATACTGTCCCTGCCCTTCTGGAACCGACTCGCCCTTTCGGATGATCCAAACACGACCGACGAACTGGGGATGGTGTTCATTCCGGGGGGCTTTCTTGCCATTTTCGCCATGAGGTCCCACCACTAAAGGCTCAACATCATCCCATGACAAAGGTGTAAAGAACACTGCACCAGTTTCCTCGAAGTAGCGAAATCCCGCCCAATTGCCACCCATTGAGCACTGGCCACGGTCGTACCCATAAAATCCAATATAAGGTATGAAAGCCCGATTATCGACATGAAGAATGGGAGAATCTAGATCAAGGCTTCCATTCAACGATGCATCGGCTGGCTCGCAAAATCCATGGGGGACGCCCAGGTATTGACCTGGGTCGGTGTTCCAGGACCAATGTCTTGTACCTGGATCATAGTTGAAATGGTAATTGAACTTCCATTTGATTCCCGTATGTGCTGGTATCCCCTTGGTGGCATAAGCCGTCGAGGCTGCACTTGGATCCAGCTGATTGTAGCGATCAGAACCCCACAACTCGGTCGATGGATTTCGATGAATGCCGATCACGGGGCCATTTCGTTCGAAGCCCTCAATGCGCCATGCTCTCCTGGCAACTGGGCAGATCATGCTGAACTCTTTGAGTGATGGAAATCGATTGATACCCAAGTCCCTCTTCAAGGCTACCCCTTTCCATTTTCTGGGGTGTTCACGATTGGTGAGCTCTGTCATGACCAGGAGCTTTTGGACAGGGAGTGGAAGTTCTTGACCACTTGTGGTTCTGAGATACGGCATTCCGTAGCCAAAGACTCGGAGTGTGTCATGTTTGAAGTCGAATCGAAAGATAACTTCATCGTTGTCCTCGTCAACTGCCTCAACTGGGCGCAATCCTCGGATCAAGGTATATATATAGCGACATGACAGTTTGAGAGGAAGTATGGTATCTTCATATGTTGCATGGATGGCGCGGAATCTTATTCTGCCTTCGTCGTCCTGGTCGATATCTTCGCCCTTTATACAGGGGGCAACCTGAGTAGGCAGAGCACATTCGATAATCATAAATCGCACTTCAGGTGGAAACTTCATAAACGGAATCGACGATTGAGTTGAAGTTGAAGAGCCGGTACTAGAAGGTTGACAAAGATCACTTCTGGTCTTTCTGTAACCCAACCAAACAATGTTTTTGCCAGGTTGAGGTCTGTGTTGCCCCAGAGGTCGAAGGCCCCAAATGGTTCGTTGCTCTAGCAATAAGAACATCAATAAGAGGGCGCGAAGTAGATCGTCAAAGCTGTAGCCACCGAGAATGCTAGGTCGATTGAATGTCGGTTGGGGATAGGCAAGGGGGAAGCGTCTGAGGTAAGAGTCCGTCGTCTTGTGAGAATTACATCTGCGAAAGTGGACAGGGGCAAATCGGAGGAGCTGGATTGCGTGAGCCAGGATGAACAGCGTTGGACAAATCTCAGCGTCACCCTCTTCCGATATAGCAGTAATCGGCACAAGCTTTGGCTCGACAAGACTGTCAAAAAGCTTCTCAAGCCATTTCCGGGTGCGCATGCAAGTGAGGTAATGTCCCAGTATCTGATGTAGCTTTGGTTTACCGAAAGGATTCCAGTCATCTTTCACTGCGTCGTCCAGTAGGGTTGATATTTCCTCATGTTTGTCGATGTCTTCCGGTTTCTAAGCGAAGGAACTCCCGGCAAACTTTCTGATACCGGCTTTTCGAAAGTTAGAGGCCATGATCTCAACTGCGGGTCCGACTATGTCAGGAACTTAATAATGTTAGTGTCTGTTCGTTTACGTAAAGACTCAAGGCGAAGTATGGGCAGAACTAACCGACGATGTTTACATATGATAATAGGTCGGCCGAAGTCTCAAAAGACAAGTACTTGGCCGCAGCTTCGCAGTGACTTCGCGTCAGATGGCCGTCAGAGAACAAGAAAGAATGCAACACTAAAATCTCCTCCTCATAGGGGCTCTCAACCTCGCTAAAAGGCATGCGATCAAGTTCCCCTGGTTCCGGATGAACCACATCATAGTTCGTCCCCTGGTGCCACTCGGGCGTGTATTGGATACGAGCTAAGCTCTGGAAGCTGAGGTCTTTTAATTGACGACGAAGCACCGTGATGTTTTGAAAATACTGCCTCCTGAGGGGCCCGCCGTCGTACATGGAATCCATGTTGAATGGTCAGAGGTGTAGCTGATAGACTAGATTGAGTTGATCATTCCAAGCAAGCCTGCTCGAAATCGAAAGTCTGTGCTTTAAGAACTTAGTCGGATCGGGTCGCAAGGACTTTGCCCTTGGCCAAATATGCGTAAGAGAAGTTTCGTGATGGGTAACAGTTGGGTAAGAGACGTACTAATTCCGAGCACGTCTGCTTGGAATCCAGATGATGCCCTCAGTTTAGTAAACATATAGAAACTGGAAAGAAAGTGTGGAAAAGGCTCATGAAGAACTTGAATGGTGGATAGATGTTGAGCTTAGCTCGAGCTGCTGAAGCTGACGATTCCAAGCGGGTCTGCGTGAAAAGGCTTGCTACCATTCCGAGCAGACCTGATTCAATCGAAGGCACCTGGCCCAGGTGAGCTGATGAAAAGGAGAAAAAAAGGAGAAGTGGTGAAAGGGAGGATAAGAGATTATATACTGAGGACGAGCGCCACGTGACCGTAAGAGCATGGCCCGCCTGGTATAACTTGCCACTATACTCGTCTATTCTTATTATACAAAGTTCTTAAACAATGGTGTTGAGAAATTATCGCAACCTAATCCGCCACAACCACACCAGATTTTCGTATCACGGTCAGACTACACAAGAAGTTTATTTTGACGCAATACTCCAAGGTAGACGAGACTTATCTTTGTTGATATTATGTGCATATTGCTCTAAAAGTTAATGTTCTTTCTTTTGTGTGTTGGCTTGATATGTCTTGTTGAGATATCATACGCGGCAGTTGAGACTTATGGCTGAGAGATCAAACCAGTAGATAGAGAATAGAAATGCGCTAAGATTTTACTATGAATCAGATTATTGGAATCATCTTACTGAAACTTTAAAATCTGTATTAGTGACCTCCCTTTCGCCATCGCATGGTGGGTCCCGCCAGCATCACGATTCAAAGATCACGATGAATTCAATCAAACAAACATTAATAAAATTAGCTTCACATTTATTTTTTGCTCCAAGTGAAAAAAAAAAACGGTCCCCTTAACCCTATGTTTTAATTCAAGATCCTGCTGTAAACCATCGCTGAACTGGTCCTTGTCCTTGTTCTTTTTTTCCTTTTTTTCCTGGCAAGTTCATGAGCCTTCTCAATTCTACCAGGCCGTGGAAAGGTTTCCTGTGGATGAACAATAACGATCTCTCGACTTTTAGGTTTGAACTTATCGAGAGCTTTTCTCAGAATGGCGTTCTCTCTTCTGAGGTGAGCATGGTCGCAGTTGCCGGCCTCATATAATCATATTCCTCCTCGATCTTCCGGATTACCCCTCGGAAGTTCTTATCAGCGTAATGAGACCAAGCCGGAGATTCTTTTCCAATATATCTCTTACACCAGTATACTTCTCTTGGGTTTTCCAATTGTCAGGTGGCACCGGCTTTATTCTTCTCAGTCTTTGTGGAGTCCTGACTGACCAGTGACGACTGACGATGGTCAGAATCCTCCAACTTCCAATTGAGAAAATCACATGTATCAACTTTTGTCGGAGAGGTTCCAGCATGCCGCAAACCTGCTCGAAGGTTCTCCTTTGGAAAATTTGTGTCTGAAGCCCTTTCATACGATTCTGGAAACTCTCTTTGTGGTATTTTGGAGAAGTTCCAAAATTCAGGAAGCTGCGCGTCTCTGGGTGATAGTGCAACCTGGGCAGGCAAAATACAGCGACATTAAGGGGCTGCATGATGTGAGATAAATGTGAGGGAAGCCATACAAGGGAGGCATTTTCTTTGTCAGCTGATAACATGGGATTTATTGTAACATGTGTTTCATGCCAATGCAGAATGAGTTTACGCTATAGACTTATATCCCATGGCATCACCTCGACGAGATAGATCTCATTGAACCATTTTTAGAAGATTTCGGAACCTACTCAGCCATATGGGGAGCAGGCATAGCCTCAGTAAAGAGGAAAACCCCTCAAACTACTGTCCTTCGAGGTTGCCATCCTTGAAGTTACAAACGGGGTCAGCCGCTGGTTGGCGGCTGAGATAGCTTCGAGAATGGTGACCCAGGGCGAGGAATTTGTCCGTAGGATTTTGGCAGTGCTTGTATGGCTTGTTTCAAGTTCTCTATCATAGGCAGTCTCTCCTTCTTGTATCCCGGTCTCATCTAGGTTGTGTATTTTTGTCGTGCTGACTGATAATTGCTTATCGAGGTCATCAAAATTGTCGAAGAAGGCAACGAGACCTTGCTTCGTGATGCACCAGGCCCGGGCTGCCCCAATCTACTTACTGCAATAGCCTTCCTTTTCGTATCCTGATGGCGAGAAAGGAAGCGGTCGATCTAATGAGTACCTGTAGGGTCCTCCCCTAGCCTCACTGATGAGGCTATTCGCAAACATCGTGACTTCACGCCTTGTATGGGCACGGTCAATCGTTTCCTCGGCCAAAATCCATCTAGCTAGATCCTCCTCTTGAAAATAAGTAAATTTTTGAAATGATTATGTCATGGTATGCATGATTGATCTGTGTTGAACTTGTGATTCCACGCTCTTCAGCCATTGGAACAAAGTTCGACCGCGCTGCGATCACAAGTCCTAATCAGACATCATATTCACGGGTGACATTCAGGAAAGCCTTATTGAAAATTCGGTGGTCGTTGAAGATAAACTGATGAATGCAGAATTAATTGAATGGGTTACATCTGATGAGGTGTAATACATGATGCAGTGGCGGAACCGGTGTTTGTCGCGGAAGGGGGGTCTGCACCCCTGCTTGGAATTGTGAATCTGACATCTTGAACAGAATGGCCGCGTCGTTATCATCTCGACATACCCAACATGGTCTAGCCGCGCCGTATTGAAGCGAGAGCGACTGTTTGTCTTCATGACTGGCAAAGCCCCCACATCCGTTATGAAACAACGAGCATTGGCCAAAGAACGTTCTGAAGCCCAAGATGAGGATATCGAGGAGGAGGAGGTGGCGGCGAAGGTCGTCAAGAACTTTGCCCCTAGTGAACTCAACATGGACGACATCGAGTTCATCGACCAAAACGACGCTGAAGCTGCCGAAACGGCCGATGGCAATCTCATCGAGTACTTATCCAAGGCTGAAGCCTTCTCGAAAGCAACGTTTGAGTTTGTTGTCGCTGACGAGGCTCACAATGCCAAAAAGCTCAACGGCATTTATAATCACATGCTGCGAATTCTCGATTGGAAAAAGCTGCTCTGGGTCTCCGGCACACCGATCCTCAGTTCTTTCAAAGACTTGTTGTCTCCTCTGTCTCTCATGTGGGCAACCTATGGTATTGAACTTAACATCGACTTACGATCAATTGGCTAGGTGCCAGGGCTGTACGATGAGAGTTATGATCCTTATACAGAGGACAACACACTAGGCGTCGGGAAGAACACTACTCATGGGATCTTCACTGGATCCTACCTGACAGAGTTTCCCCAGTTTACCGCCCTCAAAGACATTTTCGACAAGTCTGACGGTAAGTGTCGCCTTTGGATGGTTAACCCAGACATTTTCCGCGCTGCTGGTGGTGTTTTCAACTGGGGAACAAATGCTGGCCATCTTGTCGTGCGACCGATATTCAAAATGCTTCAAGTTCGCCGTACCATGAGGACACCACTGAAATTGCCGGATGGAAAGGTGTCCTACCCTGCGCAGGATCTGCTTCCGTCGTTGATTGTACTTGAGGAAGTATCGCATGACGAAACGAAAGATATTGCTGATACAGTTCAATCAATGGGGCAACTTCAAGCAAAGAAGCTGTACAAGCAGAAGACAGAATCCAGCATCGAAGATATGGATCGAAGTGGTACCTCTCAGGCCATCAATGGCCAAGTCAAGGATCACTCTCTAAAGTTGAACTTTGGAGAGCACAGAAAAGGCGTTCTGACATCATTTGATTGGCGAAACTGCAAGATCTTGTACCCAGATAACCCGGCGATTTTTGGGCATCCGGATACTATCAACCAGAGCATCAAGGACGTGGGAGATCCTAACACTGTACGGACAAATTCGCAGATGGAACGAGAGAACAAGAAGCAAGCGGCTTTATCGCCAACAGTGGTTGGTGTCGATAAAGTTGAAGAACTTCTTCGCGAAGACATCAACGGTGGGCTCAGCTTCTTCTTCGATCAGACAAACAGCGACCCATCCGTACTACCTCCGGGCGACCGTGCTGCTTATATACACTGGCTCTGCTACATGAGTCCCGTCATGACGCGGACCTTGGAGCTGGTATGGAAGTATGTCAGGGAGGAAAACGAGCGCGTCCTTGTCTACGTGGATACGCCATGGATCCAGGCGTAAGTGTCAACGCTCCCCGGGTCCGAGCAGGCTTGCTTGGAATCATGAGAATATGCTAACTGTGTATGATAGTATCGTGGTTCAGCTGTTTACTATAGCTGGTTTCGATGTTGTGACCGTCCGCCCATCCGACAAGACCATTGTCAAAAACAAGATGATTGCCGAGTGGAACAACCCTAATTCAGGCATGGAGGTGTTTGTTGGCAATGTGAACAACATGGGTACTGGTGTTAACATGCACACCTGCTGTTGCCGGGGCATTTTTATGAACTGGCTTTTGAACGCTAAAGGCATGCTTCAAATTATTTATCGCCTGATCCGAATCAATCAGGTCAAGGAGGTCAAGTTCCATCTTCTGAAGTTGAAGAATAGTTACTACGACAACATCGAGCGCATTTGCGTCACGAAGTGGGCAATCCAGCTGTCTGCGGAAGTGATGCTCCCTGACTGGATGACCGACGCAGTCCGTGAGATTTGCATTTTCGAGCTCATCAAGACATCGTGGCATCAACCCTTTAACCGCTATGCCTGGGTTGTTGAGAGGGACGTTAGAGGACTTGAGATGGAGTATCATTCGAATGATATGGTACGCCTTGGACATGTCTTCTCCATCGTTGCGAAGCTGCTGTTGGACACTGCCGAAAACTACGGTTGGTGGGTTCAGAACGTTGACTGGATCGTCGGTGGCTGTCGCGAGCTCATGGCCACCTTCAACTCTCCGGACGAAATCGAGGCCCACCTGTCATTGACAACCAAGCAACTTTTTGACATTTTCTTCAAGCTGCTTGTTGCTGCTGTGGACAAGGCTCGTGAACGACACAATGTGGACCAGGAAGCTGCGGATCGCCACGAGCAGACGATTCAGGGTGTCAGGGCCAGGAAGAAGCAACTCAGCGACGAGTTCGTCACAGATAGTGATGTGGAGGATGAGGAGTCTTCGGATGTTGACGATGTGGCTGGAGAGGAAGCAGAAGCGGAAGCGGAATTGGAGCAAGCAGATCCCGATACGCCCAAGGGCTCCAAGCGCAAGGCGGAGGATGATGGCCGTGATGGTGATACTGCCAAAAAGCAGGAGACTAACACTGCCTAGACTAGACACGGCTAAAAGGACTGGAGGCACATGGAAAATGGTTGAAGCTTTTGGTATGGGGTCTTTATAGGTGAATGGAATTTGAACTGATACGGCGACGGGGGGCTATCATATAGTATACCTTACGTACCATTCACAGGGACCTCATGTATTCTTGGTAGTATTAGCATCGAATCGCTTATACGAAATTTCTCTTTTTGTCTATTGTGAAGTATCTGTCGTGAGTATCTCTTGGTCACCATTACGTGCTTATACTTTAAAATTATTACATGTTAAATTGTATCTTTCCGACACCACGCACTACGCATGCGGAGGTGGTGCGTGCAATGAAATGAGTGTTGGATTCGGATACTCTGAATAGAAAGTGGTTACGCAGTGGCGCGAATGAGGCTGATCAGTGGGGGCCAGTTTGATACAGTGGGCCACAAGCCCTGAAGAGGTCCCCTGTAACAGTGACTAATGTCGCCATGAACCATCACCTGTGCAACTCCCAGCTGAGCCGCGCAATCTCATCCAGCTTCGTCGAAGCACGAACTATTTCTGTTCGTGCTTAGCGCGGGCCTCTGCGTTCAAAATGCGTCCCATTAATTCAGCACTTCCTGAACCAGTCCAAAGAAACGATAATGACTGAAATAGGGACACATGTTTCCCCTTTCCCATAGTGAGTTGTTTTGATGCGACTTGCCTGTCGCCAGTTTCCTTGCGTTGCCTTTGCCCATCTGTTGATCGCTTTTCTGCCTGAGACACCTTTCACCATCACAAAAAGGTCAGAGGTCCTCTATCATGAGCCTGGATGTGCCATGAAATGCTGTTTCGTATTTTCCGTGTCGGTTATGCGGGTATCAGCTCAAGTCGGTTTACAATTGGTGGTGTAAGTGTGACAGTCAGGACATGAGAAAGGTCTGGCCCCCCATCGTCTGATATAACTCAAATCCTTCTGAAAGCAGCGAATGATACAGAACAAGGGGTTTGAAGTTGGGTTGGTGTGGCGTCCTCGTTGGGTTGGCTTTTGCACCCAGGGCCCGGAGATGTGGGTTCTGGTGGTGATGCAGAGTTGTGGTAGCTTGGGGTGTCTGGACTGAGCAACGCATGAGCTTGCTGGGGCTGGGGCAAAGACCCAGAGTTCATTGTAACTGAAGAATTGTCTTGCAGACCAAAGGACAGATTGGGCGTAGATGATTGGTCATGTTGCTCTGCCATAACCGATTGAAATGATTGTTGCCACAAGTCTTTGTTGCCATTGTGAAGACGCTGAGGCGGGGTGTCAGAAACGAGGTGGCGTTCCGTATTTACAGCACTGCAACATTGACAAGCAGATAAAGCTGGAAGGATAACCCCTACCCTACATCGTGCCGATGTTAACACCTGGGAGAGAATTGCTGGGAAGAGTAGGATCCCTTCGAAAAATACGAGTTAGCCGTCGCCAAGCCTGTATTTATTTGTTTCATCTTCTAAGTGCTGCTTTTTACAATTTTACAGTTGATACATGGAGGAGGAACAAAAGGCATAGAAGTGACACAGATGTGAGAACCTTTATTAACTTGGGGCTGTACCAATTTTCGAATAGCAGATAGGAGTAATGTGGAGTATCAAGCCCCGATTGATGACCTTCAAAGGGACAAATACACGACACTCGGTGAGTTTGGCTCATACCAAGATTAGCTGGCAATATACCAATTCATATATCATTCTTTATTCATTGCCTTTTTGAATCACTCCCGTTAGAACAAGAGGAAGGCGTGTGCCAGGTACGTAGTGAAACGGACGAGATCTTGACCAGGCTCTCTTCGCGCTAAGAAGGGGTCGCTCCAATACAGGTTCGTTTCACTTCAGAGGACCTATCTCTTTCAGGAAAGTCTCAAGCGGAGCTTTTCGGACCGTGCGAGATCATGGTGCAGACTGATCTGGCTGAATCTTTTAGAGTTAAAAAGAACTGGTTTACATCTAGCATCATTTGTGAACAATCCATGCACCAAACCGAGAGGGTGTGCATTAACGTCTCTTCAATTTAAGGACTTATGCGATTTAGCATTTATAATAGGGTAAGTTGGCTGAAGTTTCAATGAAAAAAAAAAAAAGAATGAAAAAGAGTACGTGTTGCGTGACCCGGCAGTGGATATGGATGCAGATACTTACACCATAAGATCAAATATGAGACCTTTTGATCTCCATATTACATACAGCACGTCAAACAAAATGCCCTCTTCAATTTGCTGTAGTTCTCAGTCGACGTTGTAAATAGTTTTCAGACGAACGGGTCCGATGCTTGGTCATGCCACGTGTCAACTCTCTCTTCAAGCAAAGTTGCTGTCTGCACGCCGGATATCCACGATTTTTCTTACATTTCTTACTCGTTTTGTGGAGAATTCTAGGACAACTGTTTCTATGATCTGTCTGGTGGCCGGTGTGCTCATACCAAAGACCCCTCAGAGGTCAACCCGACCTAGAACAATTAAGCGCCCGAGTGAAGAGAGTTCCTAGACCAATATTTTGGCAAGAGGCCTCCCTTACCTACAGACGAGGAAATGCGCCAAGCCACTGAAGCTAGTGGAATATGGTCCGTCGTCGCTTGCCTGCCCAATTGTCCTCCCAGGGGTGATGTTCAAGTTGAGATTGCTGTGGAATCGTTTCCAGAGGGTTTGGGGCGATTATAAACCGGTGGTCGGCACCGTGTGAGGCGCGTGATGTGAGAATCAGCTGTGCGGTCTATCAGAGGGTTCCACAAAGGATTCGAGCTTCTTGTATATCTGATGGTTGGGCTGCTGAGCTGCTTGGCTGAGCGTGTTCAGCAACAAAGAGTTTATGGGCCTTAGCACTGGTGCTCGAATAATGTCCGGGGGATTTTTTGTTATACAAAAATGAGAATACTGGCGGGAAACTGCTAACCTGTCGCATCTTGTTGGGTCATTGGTCGACAGGCGATGTATATTACAAAATCCTGGCTCGTATTGTTATAATCTATATGGATGCTGGTAATTGCAGCCATGAGAGTTTGAGAGCATATTAAAGGGTCTCTCTTCGTGTAAACGCCAGTAACTCCTCTCTCGACCTTAATGTCCATTTGCCCACAAAGCAGGCTAAGGGACTGATGCGCTGCTATCGACGGCTGCAATCCCCCACGAGATTATTTTACTCAAATGTGATAACGGCCTTGACTGAGGCTGGAGTTTTGACTGCCTCAACTCGGGCTCATATATATTGAGCCACAACGAACTTGCGGAGCGGCTGTATACCGGATAAAGAGGAGATTTACTTTCATCCCATTCTCAGCAGAAGTTGCAACGTTTCATATCTCGGAAGGCTCTTGATTCTCTGCTCAGTGAGCACACTAGATGCCCAGCAGGCGGGACCTGCGCTCAGCTCTGGGCCATGATTCCTTGTCAAGCGCCGACTTTGAGATGTTGAATTGAATCAGTGCAATTCTCATGACTTTCCGACTGGTTAGCTCTGCTTATGATTAAGTCTTGAGCAGAGTTCTTGAGCATCAAGAACTGCAATAGCAGCGAGCAAGCCATGAGTCAGTCTGAGTCTTTCGCTAGCGACAAACCGCACATGACCACGAATAATTGCCCTTTACTATTCGCATATTGAAAGCATGAAGTTATATTTGGTTGACAAACATGACGAAGCTTATGTAAGGTTAGGCTGGACGACGTGTAATTGATGTCTTACAAATAAGCAATGGGCAGGAGCTCTTACCAGAAACAGATGAAGGTTACCACAACGAAGCTTCTTCGTCCTCAAAAGCTCATAAACTCCTACATAAACGGTAACAGCAAGGCGAAATATTGTAACCAGCTACTGAAACGGCTCCTCTACAGCGATGCCTGAAAAAGCGACTCAATTGGGAAGATCAGTTCAAAGCAACCTCACTGGCGGGAAAGTTAAGCATGGAAAAGGGGATCGGCGTGTTACAGGTGCGAAAGGACTTATTCAGCCATGCAAAACTGTTCGATTTAATGGAATTAAGCGTATCTTTAGCCACACGCATGTTCACGTGCAGAGACTTCCAAGAAGGACTCAAGAGGCTGAAACACCCAATTATGACAAGGGGAACCCGTTTCAAGCGCCACAAAAGATTAGTTGAGTAGATTACTCATTGAAAACTGGAAATTTGTTGTTTAGATGAACCAACGGGAGTACGCATAGGAAGGTATTGGGTTCAGGGCCCTCGACAAGGTTTGGTAGTTGGTCTACTGTAGGTAGACCATATTTTCCGGTTCATATTTCAGAGCTTTGCTTACTCTTCAAGTAAGTTCTGAAACTCGTAAGTCAGAGACCTATTCCTTCCCGTTCCTCCAAGCCTTTTAGTCCCGTCTGTCCGCTCCTGTGAAACATTTGGTCTTGCCAATCGACCTTCATCCTTCGCCATTTCATCTAACTCGCCCCTTATAACGTCACTATATCCAAAGTTCACGAATAGTCTTTGGTTTGTTTTCTTTATAAAAGCCCGTTTTCTCATGCAAGAGTGTGCTGTGCCTTATGGGCGCTCTGTTTCTCTTAGCCAGGGGCCAATTGCACGTCCTGGGGACCTCCTCACTTACGTCTGGAATCGCTCAAGTCGGTGTTTTAAGTCCATAGACGTACCACTTATACCTGAATATTGGCTTTCTGAATAGGCCAATTACAAATACAGGCAGGTCCCCCCGTTTTGGCGAGCCACGGTTATACCGAAATGAAAACCCTGCAACATCAACCATCAGCGACCGAACAGGTTACAGATACAAGATACAGCGCCGATGAACTTTTCGAAACTTTAGTGACCTATTAGGGGGGAAATGTTAAGAAGTCAGTAACTGGACGTATTGCTTCAGAAGCTCTGGTGTGACTCTCATCGTAACTGCATGAGAGTACAGAATGCCGTCAATCGTTTCACAAAAAACAGTCGCTTACCATTAAACTTAAAGAGATGCAGGTTAAATTTCGAAAGCCCGATACTGAGCTCTTCATGGTCGTGGAAATTCTGTTTACGGGTCCTCATTAAAATGTTAACATTTGAGTACTGTTGAGTATGGCCATGACTGTGGCGATGCGAGAGGCTGCGATGGGGAACTTGAGTGAGAAGGTCGGAAAAATAAGTTCCTTAGGTTTTTGCTCAGGCTGCGATGGTTCTTGAGATCTGCCTCAGGCACAACTGTCGATCTGATGTGTTATTTGCAAGGGAGACTTTTGGTCGAGAGCTTAAGTCAGCAGAGAAGTTAGGGGCCACGAAATATCATCCCACAAGATCAGGGTGCACGATCTGTATTTATGAGTTACCTATGTTGCGTGCCCTAGACCAGGCGCCTTAACAAGCATCCGTGATCCAACATTTGATGAACCAGGCTAGGGTCGCGGTCCATGATCTGTGTCCACCCCCTCATACATGGACAGCGCTGTAAGTGGCTGGATGGTCTTGTGAAGAAAATGCCACTCATTATTTCATCTCATTATCAGATATTTTACAGATGCAAGTAAGTTCAACGATCGCCGCGATTACCTCAGATGTACGGTCATTTGCTTTATAATTTGAAGTTGTAGCGCAACAATAACGTCGGGATGAAATGAAGGTTAAAATAACTCCTTCAACATAGAAAGGTTTGGTTATAAGTTTTATTTACTCCGATCATTCGAGGTAAAGCTCTTTATTACCATCCAATAAGTAATTATACAAAAAAGAGTTTTTGTCACGATTTGTTGGCCTCAACGTTCCGAAAGCTAGGGCTCTGATTTGCAACATTTCGCAGTTGTTACAAAGTCTTAAAGCGACCTTAGAAAACCTACCACTTCTCGTTCTTCCGGCTAGAAGGTATCTTAAGCTATTTTAAGGATTCCTACCCCTTTTGTAGTATCCTCCTCCTTCCAGGCATGTTGCGTTCGCAGACAATGAAGGGAATGACCTAAGATCTATCACATTATACATGCAGCTTAGAAACTCAAAGGCCAGTTAACGGTACCAAGAGTCTGTGGCTTGTCGATGCCGCCTGCCATGATATGGAACTAGCTTTGGTATTAGAAATACTCATCGCACGAACGCCGCTCCTCATCTTCTTTATTGTCTGTTACATTATCGCGACCATTTTCAGTAGATAGAGCCAGAAGCTGACCTTGCCTTCTTAAGCATATTTATCGGACCTTGACCAACAGTCTCAATACATCTAGTTAAGACTCAAACAGTCTTATAAAATACCATGTCGCTACAATTTCAATTTATTTGATAACTTATCTTGCTGAATAGCAACGCCTATGTGGACGACCCGATCTCACAAGCAAATTTGGTCCCAAAAACTGCTTCCACCATCCTTCAGTGAGTCAACCTAATTGACATAGCTATCATTGCTCCCAGCTTGACTAGCAGCATCCTCATCCTTGTCAGAGCCGCTGCTTTCGGTGTCATCCCGATCAGACATGCTGATGTCCCCATCGTCCAAAAAATCACTGTTCACTTCATTTCTGTGGTCCCAAAACGCTGTCGCAAAAGAAGGATCGTGTGTCTCGGACTGTTCAAACAGTTGGAACGATTCATCAACCTTGGTTGTGACCAGGCGATCTTCGGGTCTGAGATTAGGCCAAAACGTGAGCAGTCGGAAAGGCCCATCTGGGTAACGAGAGAAGTTTGCAGCGTTAGGCCGAGTGCTTTTCATGTGAGGGGGCTTTTCTCCCCACTTGGATCTCAAAACGGACCTTGGAGAAAAGGTACAAGGGCGACCCAGCACCGAGCAACGTCGACAAATCCACACATCTTGGCGGCTGGGGTCACGCTCACAGATCACACTCGATGCAGCCCTTTTGAGAGTGGACAGCTGATAGGTGTCGCACTGTCGGGGGCGATTTCTCATGGCTTCATCGCAATGTTCCAGTGTCCAGAAGGCCATTTCCGTGCTAGGAGGTGCACTTGGATTGACAACGGTCCAAGGACCCCCAAATTGGATTTCCATCTTGAGACAGTTATCCCGCCAGAGTGCCAAAGCTGGAGCAGGCTCAAATTTTCGAGGCTGTTCAACCCAGCGGCAAGTTTGCTGAAGATGGTCAAATTCCAGCTGAACGATCTGCTTCCCGATGAAGTATGGCGACTGTTCGAACCCGTTCAAATCACCTGTGAAGGTAATACCTTGAAGTATCTGGATGAGCATCATCCACTTGCGATACTGTCTCAGGAGGTCCTCGGTGTTGTCTGCCTCCATCTGTTTGCTCCAGCTGTCGGTACGCAAGGCGCATTGTAGAGGAATTGACAACCACTTCTTTTTCAGGCCATCAAAGTACTCAACACGAACTCCAAGTGATGATACTCTCTCGAAGTTCTCGTATGGACCGACACTTGGGCAGGGCACCCACGGAATATCGTGAGACTTTCCATCATGCATGATTTCGAAAACCAAGAACGCCTCCATGCGTTTGGGCATTGCCAGGGCTTCTCTTACCGACTTGCCGATAGAAAATGATAACACTACGTGACTTCCATCTGTCTTGCGTGCTTGAACTGTTGCCTTGAAGTCGTTGCGATGTCTATTCTCGTTGAAGTAAACATGTTGCTTGTATAGACTGAACGATCGGGCGCCTGGCTGAGGGGGGTAGATGTGAAAAGCCTTGATATCCGTATTATGGGACTGAAATAAGGGACTGAGTCTGTTACAGCCCACTGGCTCTAGCTGTGGCCAGTCGGAGGTTTCTCGAGCCGTGGCTGAGAAGTTCGAAAGAAGGACAGCCCTAAGTCTCATAACTGTAAATGAGCCAGGGGCAGCTTCGTCATCTTCTGCGACAGTATATGAGTCGCTTGTGTATGAGTTCAATAGCAACAAGACTGTCTGCTCGGCTAGATTGAAAAGGTCGGCAAAGGATTGGCTAGTCTCACTTTGATCGAAAAGCATGATCGGGAATGCGTAGCGGTAGCAGGCTGGGGCAAGCCGAGCAACTTGGTAATGTCCGGAACCCGCTGGAGGATCATCAATGGCGTCATCATGGGAAAGCTGACGTTTCCACATTGACGTCTGAGACTGGCCGACATATACTCCCACGGCATCCGGATGTCGCCCTTTGAGGTGAGTATAGATGCGAACATAGATGCCCCTGCAATTCTTCGACGGATAGTTTTCGGTGATTTGAGGGAGGGTTGTAAGATCCTGCAAGGTAAACCGTCCGTCTTCCATGAGTCGTCGAGCTGGCTCAATAATACCGCCAATCATGGCCTCGATGAGGTCGTCAAAGCCGGGGTTGTTGAAGACAGTATCAACAAGACGCTGGGGAAGTCCACGGGTTTTGAGGGGGCCAATGTTGTCGTGAGAAATTCTCCAAAGGCTTCGAATGTACGTATCTAGACGGGACCCAGATATCAAGGGCTTGTTCTCTGTCATTGGGAGGCGATCCAGTAGCTTTTCCCGTAGTTCTCTGAAAGTTCGTCCCATGATGATCCGATTGATTGGGATCAGCACTTAGGATTCTGGTCAGTAAAATCCATCAGTAATATATGCCAATACGTACCAACGAAAGAGTGTTTGTCTCGCTTGAACTCTGCGATACCCCATTCCTCATTCTCACTCTCGCCAAATAGAAACCCTTCCTCGCCTGGATAGAGATGAAGTTTACCGTGGATCTTCAACTCCTCGGGTATCTGGCAAATCTCTCGGGCTTTTGGTGGAACCCAGGCCTCAGTTTCATCGAACTGCCATGGTTTCGCAACTTTGATAGCAATAAATGCAGACTTTGTGAATCCAGGCTCAATGGGGTCAAGAGAGGGCCGCTCCGGCGTGGAGTGGCTTATACCCTCCATGGTTCAAAACTAGTTGGGAGATTGCACCATTCCAAGCAGATGGGCTTGAGTTGAACGGGGTGAGACGAATGTGATGATTCCAAGCAAGGCGGCTCGGATTTGTGAGTGATTCGTAGTTGACAATTCCGAGCAGATGTGATTGGAATCCTGAGAATGAGGAATTTGGTATAAGCTGATATCGGAAAGAGTGTTTTTCGGAAGGCTAATGGGAAGTTTCAGGGGAATTCGCTTCGTGAGAATCTTGGTCTGAGCTGAAGTTGAAGTTGGCGAGGTCTGGGCGATGCGAGGAGGCCCGTTCACGATTCCGAGCACGCCTGCTCGAGTGACCCCAAAGAGATCCTTGCACAAAAGAAGATGATGAAGGAAGGAAGAAAGAAAGAAAAGGAGGGAGGGCGGAGGGCGAGATTATATAGTTTGAGAAAAGGTCACGTGATCACCTTCACTGTCACTCTCCTCAACCACCTCAGACTTTAGCACGTGGCGAGGCTATTGTGCAGAGACCGTATTGAATAATGTCCGATCAAGTTGATACGGCTCTTGGCGCAAGGGTTACTACCACTGTGGACTATTCAGGGCAACACCTTCCGCTCGTGTGGCCATCAAAACATCCAATGCCTCCTCAGTAATATGAAATGAAGTTCGGGACTTCTTTCACATAGACGAGCATCACGACAACCTTAAGCTGGGGGTAGGGATCTGGTTGATAAAGCTTGGTGTCAATCTTTCATAAGGCTTAATGCTCTGAATGATAAGGCGTGCAACGTAGCCTACAGCTGTCATATCTATTGTCATTTAATCGTATTGTCGCAGAGACTGTCTATTGTGTGATACTGTTTTGAATTTGGATTGAAGCTTCTGCCAGGTACCCACTGTGTGACTCAACAAAGGCGCCCCCCGACCGGATCAGACGCTCGAAGCGCGCCGACAACCCTACCATTAATCCGATCAAATATTATTGTTTCCTAGCGATAGATTCGAGGATGATGTGTACTTTTCCGCTATCAGTTGTTTATTAAAGAATAGCTCATGAGGGCGAAAGAACTGTTGTTCTCACGCCACAGCAAAGCTCGCGGTTCAAGATAGAACTCCCTATAAGCGGTCTAGATACAGATCGTGCCTGATGATCTTTATCATCGGTTTGTACGCTCACAAAGACGTTGGCTACCGCAGGAAGGTTTGGGCTTGAAGCGGAGTGACACCCATCCAGGTTGGCGGGCGGGTTCAAACGCGAAGGTCGGAGCTGTTCACAAAAGACTTCGGAGCATTTCTGCCGGCATATGTATAGGTGGTAGGAACTGCGATAAATTTCCACAAGTGAAGCTTTACCCGTAAATAATGCATGGTGAGGTATATCCTTCGGCTATGGAAATGGTTAGGTAAGGAATCCATGATCTTGATTGTGCGGTCACTCACTGTCCAGGTGCTAGGCGCCTTCCGACTCAATCCCTAGTCCTTATATCGAGATAGCGTAGCATGTGATGATAGATACCATTGAGCCTTTTAGCGATGTGAGCATCGTCAGCAACGATGAACTCGAATATTGTCTTGGAGAAGGCATGAGCACTTGATAGGGTTGTCATTGGCCCCAGTTTCGCCTCCGCCGATAAATTGGACATCATTCATGTTGAGTTCGCCGGTGGTGTAGTTCTTGATGATGATCGTCTCTTGTTTATCCTCATCCTCGCCCTGGACCTCAGGCCGGTCTTTAGCCAATGATCGCTGTTTCATGGCCTCGGTAAGGGCTCACTGTTGCTATTACTATAAGAATAGCCTGATTGACCAGCTAGGTGGGGCCCGAGGGCGTTGCTTGTGCGTTGGTTCATGCTCTCTTCGTTCTTGTTGATAGTACGCTGGTGAAGGTTCCTTTCCGGTTTTCTGTCTGTGCCTGCCTTTCCGCGGCCAGACCACCGCGATAGGGAGTCTAGGATGTGACAGATGATTTAGATGTCGTGTAAGGTTCTCTTGGAATATAGACGATGGGAAAAATGAAGAAGAAAGGGTAGCCTGGGGGACATATGGGTCGCAATGTGTGATTGCTCTACCAATTGTTATGATTGAACCAAGGATAAGTTGATTGGCAAGCTAGGTGGGGCCCAAGGTTGATGACACGTGACGTTGCTGCGACTCAGATCGACTTACAGGGAGGGAAATTCGGTCTTTATTTGATCCGCATCAATCACAGTTCTCCCGGCTTCACTGTCGCTACGCCCGCCTGGGGGTCAAGACAACATCGAACCCGGGACCCCGGGTTTCAGGATAGACTCAGCAAAAGATACCCTAAACTCATCCCAAGTTACACATGTATTTTTATCGTTCAGGACCATGACCCCGAGTTTTATTTCCTTCTCTAGGCCTAGTAGCAGGGTTATGCGTCGGCCTTAGCTTTGCGGGTTTCGAACCCGAAACTTCCCCAGGTGCCTAAGTTGGTAGGGACTCCGCCATTCTTGCAAACAAATCGTCTTTAGCCTCTCATTCTGTATCATATCGAGTATGTCTGGCGGCACATCTTTCCAGGCAAATACATGGCCACCAGCTGGTGCCTCTCAGCCAACTGTCGAGTGGTGGCACTGCAACGGCTGCCCTGCCATGGCACAACCGCAGAGACTTAATGGTCTCCCTTGCCCATAGAGTAGATGGCAACCCTAAGCTTCTCTTTTATGCAAAAAGAGTGCTCTATTCACAGCCTTACTCTTCAGTCATTTACTCGTCGATATCAAACTCACTAAATCGCTTTGTAAAGTCTTTTTCACTGCAATTATTAATACGTAAAGCAATAATAATCCCTCAATTAAACAGTTTTTACCCCAACCGATTTCATACCTCGAAGACGTGTCCACTTTATCCCCGAGACATATGTCCTAAATAGCGCCAGGAGCTTAGATGGTCTTGCTCCATGGCACCGATGGGCTTAGAAAATCTCGCCTTACCCATCTACAGCTTTCACTCCAATGAGTAATGAACACATATACAACGTAACGGCAGCCAACGGCAAGAAAGTGAGGTTACTTATGAGAGCTTTCTGGTCGACATCTGTGTGCTGTGTAAGCCATATTAGTCACGAAATAGTCTATTGATCGAAACTTAAAGCTGGGGGGCCTCTGATTCCGGCAAAGCAAGCATTGCAGGATCCTTTGCTGAAGAAGATGGTCCAACCTAACGACGACACCGAGGCGGCTAAAATCTTCATGGAGCGGGTACACAAGGAAAACGAGGCTCACTGGCTGGGGAATCCGCCGGCACTGTATACACACACGTTATGTCATGCATGGCATGTTATATCAGATGGAACATGTGATTATGTACGCAAATGCGATAGCTTCTGTTGTGAGTGTCTTCATTTACTCCTACTTTAGATGAAATATTTATGTCCTGCTCAATTAACTACCCGATTCATAACAAATATCGGACCAAGGGTCAGGCCTTTATTAGCGTTTCTGATTTCTCCTGAACTGCTTCCGGCTCATTTTCTGCTTTGATCTGTAAAGGCTGGCCAATAATGGCCTCAAAGTTCTGGAAATATTGTCAGAACATGGAAACCTTGGTTTGGAGTTTAGGGCTGACTTACAGGGCCTTCAAAGGTCTTACCATAGACCACCCAGTACAGAGCAAGAAGTAGGTAGAAAATGCCGACGACAGCGGAAACGTAATCTATCCAGGTCAGTAAATTTCTAGCTATTAAGGGTAGGTATGCTTACTCATGGTGTTAGCTGATACCGGAAGGGCAGTCGGAAAACAGAAGAACTGTAAAAGGTCAATGATGAAATGAAAAGGCCATATTATCGTGTACTTACGATGGTAATGACAACGACAAAGACACTTGCAATGACATTGACAACAGCACCAGTCCACAAACCCATCCTGGCGGGTGTCTTTCTTGTCTGATACTCCTTAAGAATACTTCTTCCTCTCGCCAACAAGGCAATGACAGGGCCAGCATAAGAGACATTAAGGAAGATAGTACACGAAGCAATGTAAGCACTGAAAGCCACAGCAGGTCCAAGGTATAAGAGCCCAAAGAGGACATTGAAGATGAAACACAAGGTAATTGTGCGGACGGGGACATCGAGCTTCGGTTCAATGTGTGCGAAGTAGTTGTGGCAGATGATACCCTTGTCTCTAGCCATGGCATAGAGAAGACGACTTGCGCTAGTGATACTGGCTGATGTGCCGTTGATGAAGCAGACACTTAGCATAAGGGCTAGGATAGTTGCCGCTGCGCGACTCTTTGTGCTCTGGAGGAAGAGTTCGACAATGGGCATGCCTGTGTTTGAGGTGAGGATTGTTGCGGGGTCGGTGAGGCAGAAGAGGATGACGAGGATGAATAGAAAGCCACTGAACCAAGTTACTAAGAGTCGATACGCCGGACGGGTGGAACGACTTACGTGACACCACCAATGACTATGGCTAGCATCATAGCTCGAGGTGCATCTCTTGAAGGGTTAGGCATCTCCTCAGTTAGATGCAAGACAACATCGAACCCAATGAGCGACAAAGCAGACTGGAGTAAGCCAAGGATCCAAGCGACACCATCTGACCAACCAGTCTCATTGCTGAACTCTGTAAAGACTTGGCGGGCATCTGTCTTGGGTGACATGGAAAGGAGGATGATGCTCATAATGACGACCGAGAGGACGGACCAATACACTATTAAGATGGTCAGTTGACGAAACGGAACTTGTTGAGAGGTGACATACAAGCCATGTCATTCCAACGGCCGAGGATCTTGTTGCCCCAAACGTTACCGACAGTCCCGAAGGTAAGTATGGCGAGGAAGAAGAGATATGTCTTCCATTGTGTTGCTTCGTATGCGTTACTCGAAGCGACGACGGCTGCGGCGGAGACTAGCTGGGCTGGTTCATGTCCGTCAGTATCATGATTCAAGGGCTTGAACTGCAGTAGAAGTTACCAGCAAAGAAGGCTTGAGTAGTCACAACAGTCAACCAACCAGCAATGTTGGTCCATCCGATAAAGAAACTCTGTCAAGTGTTAGTCTTTGCTCATGAGTTAGGGAGTTCAGCGTACCATGGGCCGTTTCCACTTTGGTGTACAAAGAGCGTACATGAAGTGATACTGTCCGCCTACAATCAATTAGCCATTGTTCCTGGAACATACATACCCGAGTCTCTTCTTACCTGCAGTTGGCCAAAGTGCAGCCATTTCTCCCAGACTAGCAGCAAGAGCCAAGTTACAGAAAACACAAACTATAAACCCATAGATAAACGACACCGAGCCCCCAGAAGGGAGAATGTACGCCATAGTGCCAGCGAGGGCAATCCATGTACTGACGAGGGGTTAGTCAACGCCAAGAACAAACAGGGTATGACGAACTTGAGAATGGCAAAGGCCATAGCAACCATGGTCAAAGTCGAGAGACGCTGCTGCAAAGCGCCCTCCTGCGTTGAAGAAGTCATCTTGGCTGTTATCGAAATTCTGCTATGCTGAAGTGTTTTCTCGTTGGAGTATCAGAAGGAGAAAACGCTTGACTCATATACTTGTTTCCGAGGTCACACGGCCGAGCCACTTGCGTTGATAAGGCCTATCAGGGAAAGGGGCCACCGTCGCACAACTCTCCAACAACACGTCAATCTACACTGCTCTTCATTGACATATTATCATACCAAACACTTGCAATCTGCCGAGATATCCTGATAAGTCTGGTCCATTACCCCAGGTTTTGCGATATCAGTGCATCTCCACTGAATATACCAAATCCGGCAAATTTACGAGAAGAATGGCATATCTCATTGGGGCCAAGGAATTGGCTTGCTAGTGCCAACCTTGATGCTGGGTCCTAGCGGATTGCGGGGGAGATCTAGATTGTCCAGGTCTCTCGCGAAATTACCGGAAGCGGTAATTCGCGTCAGAGATAGCTGATATCGCGATGGGGCGAAATCTTCGTATCGTGAGGTTTTGGACTAGATAGAGGATCTTCGTTATCTTCTCGCGAAATTGCCGTTTGAGGAAATGGGCTCTGGGGCGAGGATGAGAACACGGACCGAGGATAAAATGAGTAGCCGTCCTCGACGATACTTCTGGTTGATTCTGCCTATCATTCTTGTTTTGTTTGCGCAAGCGTCTTGATCAATTAAGCTATCTTGACTTGAGGGACGCGTAATTCAGTCTTTGTTATCAAACTTGACCAAAAAGCTTCATAATGTCTTCTCGAGACGGCTTCTCATGGACTGAGTCCCAAGGACTCAAGGCTGGCGTTCCATGCATTGGAGCTATCAACCCTCCTACCAATCTTTCAGACAAGAACACAAAGTTTGATGTGATTGTTGTTGGTGCGGGTTACTGTGGTCTAACTGCAGCTCGTGATGCTGCTGTTGCTGGTGAGTACCGAGTCCTTCTAAACTCACGACACATTACTAACAAAACATCAGGTCTCAAAGTGTTACTCATTGAAGCTCGTGATCGTATTGGAGGCCGGTCATGGAGCTCAAACATTGAAGGTTATCCATATGAAATGGGTGGTACCTGGGTATACTGGGGACAACCCAATGTATGGCGTGAGATCTCCAGATATGGCATGCAAGATGAACTTGAGATCTCGTATGACTTCTCAAGAGGTGTAAACAAGTATCTTCTGGTAACACCAGAGGGCACTCAAAAGTTCACACACGAAGAAGAGGTTAGCCCCACTGACTGTATAACAAGTCAAAACTTCAAACTGACGAACCCAGGATCAACTGATGCAAAGTGGTCTTGAAAAGCTCGTCAATATCGACGGTCAAACCGGTCGAGAAGCATTAGTCTTCCCCCACAGCGCAACTCTCGGCCCAACAGCCGCCAAATACGACCGCATGTCCATCGCAGACCGTCTCGCCGAGATCCAAAACGATCTCACCCCCAACGAGCGTATTTGCCTAGAAGCCTTCGTCCTTCTCTGCAGCGGCGGTACCCTCGAAACCACCAGCTTCTACGAGTTCTTGCACTGGTGGGCTCTTAGCGGCTACACATATCAAGGCTGCATTGAGTATCTCGTCAAGTACAAGTTCAAGGGCGGCCAGTCAAGCTTCTCTATTAGTTTCTTCAAGGAGGCTTTGGCGAGTGGAAACTTGACGTATTCTTTCAGCACGCCTGTTGCTTCTGTGAAGAGCGGCCCTGCTGGTGTTGAGGTCACTGCGAGAAGTGGCCAGAAGTTCAGGGCGTTGAAGATGATTAGTGCTATGCCACTTAATATTTTGAATGATGTGCATTTCGACCCTCCTTTGATGCCTGGGAAGAAGGCAGCGGCGGATATTGGCCATGTCAACCAGTGCACCAAGGTTCATGCTGAAGTGTCTGATCGAGATCTTCGCTCGATGACTAGTATTAGCTATCCTCACAATAAGCTCTCATACGGCTTTGGAGATGGCACTACTCCGGCTGGCAACACTCACATCGTGGCATTTGGCGGTCAGCACAACCACTTCCACCCTGAGGAGGATATTGAAAAGACCAAAGCTGCCTTCCAGGGTTTTGCTCCGATGGATATCAAGCGCTTGGTCTTTCACAACTGGTCCAAGGATGAGTTTGCAAAGGGAGCTTGGTAAGTAAATCCCATTCCTTTGATATGGCAAAACTAACAGTTGTAGGTTCTTCTCTCGACCCGGTCTGCTGACCGATCATCTTGGCGACATGCGAGCCACGCAGGGCAACATCATATTTGCCTGCTCTGATTGGGCTCTTGGATGGCGTAGCTTTATCGATGGAGCCATTGAGGAGGGAACGCGAGCTGCCATGGCTGTTCGTTCGAGCCTTTCTGAACGAAGCCATCTGTAGCTAGAGCCAAGGATCATTATAATTCGTGTAGACTGTATGGAAAAGTTGAGGCGGGCATTCTTTCCTTTTATTATATCTTTGGATGTATCAAGCATAGATATGAAACTTGTCTAAATATTCAAGCATTATCCTCTGAATATCTTTTGCCCACCACTAACCGCCAGATCAAGAATGGGCAATGTCTAGGAGAAAAGCGATGTCTAATTTAAGAATTTCTTTCAATGCGAGACTTGAACTGGCTTCAAATTGTAAGTCGTGGTAGATAATGCATTATCCAGCACTGAACACCTTGGTGTCATGCTCGTTGCTCATGTTTGATTCGTTTAAGCAAGTTCATCAGCTCGCAAAAGCCGCCCATAACCGTTGTAAACCACAACTTGCCCATCCTGAGCCTTCTCGTCCTCCTCCTTCCAGGCTTTCTTTCGCTCATCTCTCCAACTTTGTATCTCACGCCTCCTCCTCTCCGACATCCTGAGGCGCTGCAAGGGATCGCCAGTGGTACAACCTGTGTCCTGGCAGGCTTGGAAGACTCTATCACCAAGTCGACAAAGAGCGGTTTGTATGTCTATTATAGTAGCGGTATAAGCTAGTAATCATTAGCTTCCCACAATTTAATGGCATAGTAGAGTGGTTGGACTTACTATCAGGCAGCCTGCTTCCCACATAGTTGTTCGTGAACAAGAACACGTATAGCTCAGGACTGAGCTTTTCCTGGGGCGGAAACATTATGCTGTCGCCATAACGTTTCATAGTGAAGCTGATCTCTTCACGCAGATAGGTTTCCACTAGTCGGTGGTGCCAGAGCTTAGATAGATCGGGCCTGTGCAATACTGCTGAAGGGTCGTGATCCTTCCTCGGACAGATCTCCATAATCTCTGTGCTGGTATTGACGAGATCTTGGATTTGTGCGAGGTTATCTTCCCAGTGGTCAAACTTCCGCCGAAACAGCTTAGACCTGCCCCCACGAACATAATCTTCCAGTAGTCCAAATAGACGATGCATCCTATAGCCCTTTCTCAAGCGACGTCGCATCCTTGCAACCATCAAGGCCAAAGGGATAAGCTCGTCGTTATAGAATATCTCCCTGATGTAGGATATGTGATATACAAGGAGCTTATCTCGGTTCGCTCGGTCGCAAGCTCGTACTGACGGAGAAGCCGCGTTGAGTGATGCTGCATCGCTTAGTGAGTCGCACTGCTCGAATACAAGGAACTTGAGCTCCGCTGGTAGCTTTTCAAAGCAATCCCTTTTCTCATATTTGGACCCATTGTCTTTTTTGAGGTAGAAAGCCAGAAGGCTTAAAGCCAAGGATGCGGCGGCACCAACAAGAAAGAGGGTGGAATCGTTCGGGTTTCGGGACATTTTCATAAAGATGAATAATGAACGGTATTTATTAGGTAAAAGATAGTATCGTGTCCTTGTGACCTTTGTTAGCAGTCTTGGGGTTAGTACTATGGCCAGCGAGACTGGAATAGTTGTATATCTAAAAGATAGAAGGCAAGAAGTGGCAGAACCATTTCTCTTATAGTGGCATGCGTTAAAATTCTTCAAGTAGAAGTTAAGTTGAGGATATTCACGTGTGCAAAGTAACTATACCCAACACCTTTGTGATAGGGGCAACTGGTTCGGTCAGAAAGCATAATCGATAAAGAACTTTTGTCAACGGAACTATGGCTCAGCATGCGAATCTATCTATTCCTCAACATATAAGCTGTGAATATCTCACCGAACCGAATCAAGGTAACGTTCTAAAAATAAAAGCTTATCTTATATACACTTTTAAACTGCATAGGTACCTACACTTATAGTATTTTATATGATTTCTATTTCGATATGGAGATTTAGTGGTTTAAAGAAGGTTTTTCTTTCTTGTTCTTTATTCTAGGGCGTCTCGCTCGGTTCATGCAATACTTAGGCTTAAGCTTTGCTTTTCTTGCTCTTTTCAGACCACGCTCTAAAGCTTGTATTTTGAGTAATAGCTACTACGTATTATGACACACTTGCATCATTGACATTAAGGGTAAAGTTGGGTTACTGTTCTTCCAAATCTCTCCAGCCCCATACTCACCCCGCCCTATCCTCAACTCCATGCAAGAGAGCGGTATATCCTTTCTACCTTGGTAGCAGATCGAGTAGACCTCGACATCCCGGCCTCCATCTGGAATTTCTCAGTAGTGACTTTGAAAAAGATATCGAGGACGCACGCTATCCGAGCATCTCTTGTAAGCTGTTGTAAGTGGAGGAGCAGAGGATATCCCTGTAGGAAAACGTGGTCGAGATATAGCTCGTTATCATACGCGCGTCTTGTTTTAAACTGGCATTCTCGCAAGCGTTGCATGACAAAATCCGGTGTCCCTCCTTGACGCATGATGTCGTTTACTTGTTTCCGCTCAATCCGTGGATCCACGTATTCGATTTGGTTATCGACGGAGGCTAAAATCATTGTGTGTCGCTTTTTAACCAACCATAGCATGTTGGCGGTCAACTCGCGGACGCGAAGTGGTTTTGGTAGTGGAAGGAGCTTGTAGATATGAGATTCGAGATCTTTGACGTGCTCATTTTCTGAAAATAGCTTTTCTTTCCCGTTACATCCTAGTTGGCAATAAAGGTCGTAACGGAGGAAGTGATTGGCGATGTTGCTCAGCTGTGAACATGTGAGTACATAGCTTGGCATGTACCACTGCCAATATTCATCCCACATGATATCTAACTCCCTATTCATTTTGATTAGGGCTGTGATGTAGCCCATGTCGTATTTCCATTCCTCTTCGGGTTCTGAGTTTTCGAAGCGAGCGAAAGCGTCAAGGTGAGGTCTGAGGTGTTGCTCGATCTGCAAGGACGTTAACCCACGAGTCTGGGCACGTATCTTTCTCACTTGCAAGAGAATTACTGCTAACGGTACGATTGTTTCATCTCCAAAGATTCTATATATCTCTTGGATATAAGGCCGTAGAAAAGAAGCGCATTGGTTGGCGTAGAAATAGCGTCGTGCAGTTAGAGAAGCTGAGTTAAGGGATCGAACGTCTCGGAGTACGTCAAGCTTTGCCCTAACGTCGAGGTGTTTCACGATATTGATATGGATCTCGGGTGGGAGCCAGTTGAAGATGTCGGAAGCCATCATTGGACAGAAGAGGTTTTCCATGGGATGGGTTCAAGGGTGAGGGTGAGGAGGGCGCTCAGGGTTTTATAGTTGGACAATAAATCAAGGTTTCCATGATATCATCATAGAGCAAGAAAAAGCCCCGACAAGATCTTTCGGACAAGTTTTCGCCTTATGATTGGATCTCAAGGTAAGAGAAAGTAAAAGTCGAGGGACATGCTGGCTGCCTGGACTTGGTGCCTAAACACCCAAAACTCTATACAAAGTTCAAGTGTCCACGTACAACCAGTTGTTTCACAGCTCACGATTTGCATAGCAATTCATTTTCCATCAAATCATGATTTCCATTCGCTAACATTGAATCCATTGCACAAAACCCCGCAGCACATCTAGCTTGAGCTCTTAGCCAACCCATCCTGAGCAGCCTTCTCCAGCCCCTCAACCGTCTCCTTAGGTAGCGACAGGAACGGCGAGTGAGAGCTCTTGATGTGGAAGCTTCCAGCATCGGGACCCAAAGTAGAAGCCAGATTCTCCTGAATAACCAAAGGAATAGCACGGTCTTCATCGCAGAAGATGAAGAAGCACGGAACGTCGTGCCACGGCTTATACTCGACATTGTCGATGTACACGCGGCGAGATTGATGCTTCAACGCAGCAATGGCCTTGGTCTGAGTTTCAGAATCAACGTCGTGGTAGAAGACGTTTTCGGGTGTGTCAGCGTAAACATAGTCTCCCTACTCATCATTAGGAAATCATCTTGATGAGCGATATACAACTTACCTCAACTCGCATCCAAGGAAGATACTCTCCTCCAAGGGCCGCTAGAATACTAACTCCCTTTGGCATGACGAACGCACTCAGATAAACAAGCTGGATCACACCGCCCGTCTTACCCTCCTGCACGTGCTGCTTCAAGCCCAAACCCTTGACAGCCTCAGCACCAACAAGTCCACCGTACGAGTGCACAACAACCATGACATTCTTGCCCTCCCCAACCAACTTCTCAACAACAGCTCGCACAGCGGCGACATCATCGCTCAAGCCCACGGTAGGAGGCCCAGCGCCGACGGAGGGTTAATCCATAGCTTCAGTCTCCCAGCCCTTGGCGTGGAGGTCTTTGCGCACGACATCGTAGCAATCAGCTGTGTGCCACGCACCAGGCGCAAAGACGATAGTAGGGTTAGAAATGATGAGGTTCAAATATACTACAAGATAGTTGAACTGTAGAGAATATGGTGGGGGAGCACGATAGAATAAGTAACGTCTCACGGATTTAGTTGAGGGGTCCAGTTTCAGCTGAATCCACTCGATTGCAGGGTCCGTCGTATCTCGTTGCGACGCGCGCAGGGTTCACGCTGCAGAGCGCGAGTCAAAGCTGTGGGTTTAGTTAGATATGGCATGCGTCAAACATGGCTAACACTTAGCCGATCAGGGTTCTCCTTGTCGAAAACAGCACAGAGTTCAAGGGAGTCGATAGACTTCAATCTGGATCTTGGTTAGTATGGGCTAGCAAAGTTAAACGCAGCTTGACATGCCGACTGGAACTGTTCTTCTTGAAATACCAGAGCCTCATCGTGGTGGGCCTAAGCAGAATTGGCAGACGCCCCCTGAGTCTTCCGCGAGCATTTCTTTCGCTGCAGATGCCGAGACGTATAGGAAAAGTCTTTGAGGATTCTCTGTCAATGTCAAGACCATTTCGGTTGCTCTAGAAGTTCGGCCGGTCGCTATTGTTTTGACAGAGATTCAGACTTGGCCTCAACTCTTAAGCGTTGTGATTTCATCTCGGATAATTGATTTTCTCTTGTTATCTCAATTTCTGTGTTGACTGACCCGGCAGAGATTTTATACATGCATACAATCATTGCAGAAGGACAGACCTCCTCCGCCTGACGGACATATCTTGGCCTGCATACGAATCTATCAATTTCGGGAAATATGCTGCGCTGACTCTCTGTCCAGCCTATCATCACACATGCCCAGCCATGACAAAGATCAGTAAGCAACAATGTCAGCTCTCGATAATATCAGCAGACAATCCTCCTGCTCGCACTCCAAATATAAAATGCTAGCTTCTGTGCGGATGTTTAATATCCAACATCCACTAGCAGTTCCACTTCCGTTAGCCTCGTATCCTTACAAGCTCCCCGTCAACGGTCCATCACTATCTTTTTCCAAACAAGCCAACTTAGTTTGCCCCGTCGTATCAACACAATGGCCAGTCAACAGACACCCAGCCAATCCGACGAGTATCGAGCGTTATACAAAACATATCTGGAACACTGCAACGCTCACGACTTTAAAGCGATGAGATCATTCTACGCGTCCCCCCTCATCGTCAACGACAAGCCAACCACCCCAGAAGAAGCAACATCTTCCTTCCAACCCATGATCGACGCATTTCCCGACTGGCACTGGAACATGCGAAACCTCACCATCGAAGGCGACTACCTCTCCCTTCTCTTCAATGTCACGGGCACTCACAAGGGTGACTTTCGAGGCTACAAAGCCACCGGCCGCAGAATTGAGACGAGCCAGTTCACGCTGTACCATGTCGTCGATGGGAAATTCGCCCAAGTCTGGGACCTGGTTGATTTCGAGACCTTGATTTCGCAGATCAAATAAAGGAATTACAATGGTAGATCAATGACATTCTTTTGTTTCAGTCTTCCCAGGAATTTGGTGAATTAAGGAGGTCAACGCCAAACCAGGCTTAGAAAGAACGCCGGAGAATAACTCGTTCGCCTAGCATCCAAGGAGCAGGGGGCACTGGTTCCGCCCGCCGTCAAAGCACTAGACAGGGCTTCTTAGGTGCATTTTTTAAGATGATAAGGCTGTGTCGCTCAGACCTCAACTGTTTCTTTACGCGGTGCCGCATTCCAATGGATCCCAAAAACAGCCCTTGTCTAGTCCAGGCTTCAAAATAGGTACCGATCCATATCAAAGCCGAGTTGGGTACGATACGAGTGCAACGCTGTAATTTTTCTCTCCTCCGACTCGTGACGTATTATTTGCTTCTTCTTTTTTTTTTTTTTTGCTTCTGCGACCAAACAAAGGATCGTCATTCTCGCAGGTTTAGATTGGGCATCAATACGCCATAATGGGAGACTCGCTGGTCTTGACTCGACGGATATTGACATCTGACAACGCTAAATGTAGCCACGGGTGTCTTAGTGGTCGATGGGATGATCGGCCGCAAAGTTAGGGAGTCTTCCCCGGTGGCGTCGAAGGTGGTGATCCAGACCCCTGCCTTGCAAGCTCGCTCGCAATGGAGACTACATGTTAACCGACCATTGCCCCCCTAGTTATCTAACTAGTGCTAAAACCTAAACTGACCTGACTATTACTATAAGCTCTATCCTTAATTTAATTAGTTAGACTATAGGAATTAATTTAAATTTA
>JAAOAI010001047.1:127-13149 GCA_013758895.1 Fusarium bulbicola | reverse complement strand
AGAGACAGAGACAGAGACAGAGTAAAACAGCCGATGATGATAGTGTACAAAGATGCAGTGTCACCTGTCACAACGGATTGGCCACGCACACAGAAGGCAAGAAGACGTTGTTTTGTTACACAGCACTTACGTATCGACCCCTAGAAAAGAAAAGAAAAGAACCCCTCAACGGAACCTAGCAAGAATCCCTCCCACTTCCCATGCCCATCTCTAAACTGACTAAAGCTCATGTCAAGCTCAGTAGTCAATCGTTAGTCTCCCTCCGCTACAGCACGGACATCCAATAGCCAGCGCCACGCAATAAAGCCCCCCTGACTAAAACAGCAAGGGAGCCCTTTCAGCTCTGCGTTCCAGCACCAAAAGCCCCCGCATTCCGCCAAAACAAACAAGCTTTTTCCATTCCCGTGCCAATTTTTTCTTCAGTGACAGTCAAGCTTAGATTAGGTTGGAAAAGTTGATCGCGTGCGTGGCCTGTTTTCCCCGCTGGTGAATCAAAAGGAGTAATTATGCATACCTACATAGGGACAATATTAACCTTATAAATTAAATAAAAACTCAATTAATTTGTTTTTCCCTGGGGATCTTTATTGCCGGTTTGTTTGCCTCGTGTCAACCCTTGGATTGTCATGTCAGTTCATGAAAAAGCGCCACTGAGAATAGCGCCACTTTCACACATTCAGTGAACATTCGCTTGCCTGCCCTGATCTTCGAGGACAGATATGTACTTATGTACAGCACAGTAAGGGATACATAGCTTTTGTACAGTATCTCCGTGTCCCCCGTCTCGTTTCTTTTTGGGTGACGAATCTGATACAACTGTCGCACCGATCGATCTGTCATTTCTGTTTGTTTGTTGTTTTTGGGTTACAGAGCGTTACACCTTTCCGTCATGATTCAACTGCCGGAGGATTAAAGCTTGACATTCAACGAGGAGCTGTGATTTGGTGGTTTTAGTGGTGCTTAAAATTGGTAGGGTGACACTGAAGGGGCCCTGGAGGGAAATCGTTTCAGGGCTTGATTGATTAACCGACCGGCGGACAGAGCCGGCACAACTGGGGCCCCGCACCGCATCGGCGTGAGCTTCCGATTTGATCGCCGATAAATAGCATCAATACCAGTATTTGTTCAGAAATTACTATGTAACATCAGTAACTGACCAAATAACCAAGTAGTAACCTGCTCAAGATGTCATTCTGGATCGAGACAGAAGACTGGCATACTGCCGGCGAACCTTTCCGCATCGTCCAAAGCCTCCCGTCAGGCCATCTTCCCGAAGGCGAGACTGTCGCTCAACGTCGCCTTCACGTTATTAAAACTCCCAATCACCCTCTCGACCAACTTCGACAATCTCTATGTCACGAACCGAGGGGTCATGCTGATATGTATGGAAGTTTCATAACGCCGCCGAATGATCCCGGTGCTCATTTCGGCGTCTTGTTCTGGCACAAAGATGGCTTCTCAACAGCGTGCGGACATGGGACCATAGCTTTGGGGTATTGGGCTATTACAAAGGGTCTTGTTAAAGCGCCTGAAAATGGGAGTGTTGATGTCGTTATTGATGTTCCTTCTGGGAGGGTTACCGCGAAGATTGCTGTGAAAGACGGCAAGCCAGTCCATGGCGACTTTATCAACGTCAAGAGCTACCAGATTGCCAAGGACTTATCTGTCAATTTACCATCACGAGGTATCAATGTCAAGCTCAATCTCTCATTCGGAGGAGCTGTCTACGCTACTATAGACGCTGCTCAGCTAGGCCTCAAGGTTGAACCAAGCCAGTACATCAGCTTCATCAACCTTGGACGCGAGATCAAAGCTTCTCTGGGCACTAGAGCACACTACGGCACCTATGATCTATACGGTGTCATATTCTTCAATGATGAAGGCACTGGACCAGCTGGGGAGGTACTCCAGCGCAACGTCACTATCTTTGCAGATGGCCAGATCGATCGCTCACCCTGTGGCTCAGGCACAGCTTCAAGAGTAGCAGTGCTTTTGGCCGAAGGAAAATTGGGAGCTGGAAAGTCAAAGCTTTTGCATCGATCTATTATTGATACAGTGTTTGAGGCAGATATTGTTTCTGAGGAGGAGAGTCCTGTCGAGTTTCCGGCTTGCATTCCGAGAGTGAGAGGAACGGCTAATTTGGTCGGGAGGATGAACTTCTTCATTGATCCGGAGGACACAGTATTTCCAGGGTTTCTTCTGAGGTAAACACGTTTTAATGAATCAAAGAACAAGCCCTCAGAATTGGCATATTCCGTCATTATTCATTAGTATATATAGCACGCTACTATAACTCATACCTTGCTTTCGTACAATCTTTTCAAAGCCCATCTATGCTAGATTAAGATTTTGTGTATATGGACTCACAAACGTGTTCCAATCATTCGAATCCCCGGTAACCAAAACCGGTGAATCCTTTTGGGTATGTAAATCTCTCATGCGCCAGACTTTTAGAATCACAGCTTTTGTTCTCTCGACATTCGCCAGCGTCAACCCTACCATGGCATCAAGAGTCTCCAAGACAAGTTGCCTTCCAGATAAGAAGGTCCCTTCATCACCATGAGCAAAGATCTTGTCGTCATTTAAGGGATCCAGTTCCACGGCTGCGACGAACAGAGGGAACAGAAGTCCTGCGGCGCTGCCTTGTTGAATGAGGTCGCGAATGCTATGCAGAACCTTGATGACAAGCTGTGAGACCTGGGGCGTGGAGGGATCTGCATCTTGAAGCAGACAGTGAAAGTATATCTGCACCGAAGTCTTCTTCAGATCGACACATCGTCTGACATTCTCATCCATCGCCTCCACAACGGTGATATTGGAGCTGACCATAGTCAACTCCCTATCAAGCTCCTCAACTTGAACCTCGTAGTCCTTCTGAGACATATCTCGGGTTCTTGTCCTGGCCAGTTCAGTGATCTTGAAAATCACAGATGCCATGGCCGGACTGCAACCCATCCACGCATCAATATCCTCCGTGTGATCCGGTCTTTGCCAATATTCCAGGCCAAAGATAGGTGAATTTCCACAAGCCGTTCTGCTGATAACATCTTGAAAAGCAAAGTATCGCTCTGAGAACGCAGCAAGACTTCCAAATGCCGAATTCTTGCTCGACGGAAGTGCAAGTTGCTGACGTTTCCGCATAAAGTCTTGACTTGCCCTTAGGTGAAATACCCATCGATAGTCGCCATTGTCAAGGATTTCATAAAGACAGAGAAACATCATTGTAGCAGGGACTTGAGGATCCAATATGACATCTGCCGTAACGTCTGGAGATCGAATTCTTTGTAGAAGACCGGTCAGGGCCTTGCCTTTCATCTTCATCGCTGTACGTGTCCATGATGGATCTGTGATGCTTCGATGTCGAGCAGAAAATGCAAGGACAGATTGGACGAGAAGATCTTGCCCAGCATGGGTGAATAGAGGAGCGACCATGCTTGCGAAAGGTGACGAGAGCTGTGAAGAAGGTGTTGTGAGAGGACATAACCGTAAGAGATAGTATTCGAAAAGGCTCGTTTCAAAGGTGCTCAATGTAGGGAATGATGATATTGAGGGTATGAGTCTTGGTGGTGATCGTGACCTCCGAATAAGCGCTGAAGACGGTTCAGTCTCATCCCTCAACTCCATAGCCTCCCTAACAAGACTCTCTTCATAATTCGGATCATGAATAAAGTCACTATAATAAGTATTGATAAAATGTCTCGGCCCAATAGCCCCAAACCCCCAAGCCTTTGGCGAATGAACCTGCGGCGGACGTCTCTGCCTCGCCCCATCCTTACACCAAACACCCTCCCGCCCAAACGAAAGCCCCTTTGCAGTAAACTCAGCCTCCCATTTCAACTGCAGCGTCGTATTACACGACAATCCGCGGGAGACGCAGTTCCGACATGCAGGTTTAGCTTCGTCGCATTTTACTTTGCGGGTCCGGCACGTTTGACATCCTGACCTTGTTCGTCTCTGGACGGGGCCGGTTTTGCCGGGGGGACGGCGGCGCGGCATTGAGGGGGAGATGGGACACGGAGCAAAAGTGCCGGGAGATGGAGGAGGATTCTTTTGCTTATGAGAGTGAGTGGTTGATCGTCTGATGGGGAGAGTGGAAAAGCGGGGGGTATTGGAGGAGGAGACGATGCTTGATGGGGCTATCACCTGATGATAGCGAATGGGCGATTAAACCGGTTTAGATCCGGGGATGGGCCAATCAGATGTACAGTGTGAATCTGTGATTCGGCTGGACCTTCGACGACATATCTCGGCTGGACCTTCAATGGGGGCGATAGTATTGGGCATTTCCTATATCTTTGATGGTCCGAGCTGTTAATTCCCATTCTTTATCCATTGTATCAGTAGAATTGCATTCCCACAACCACTATCATGGCCTCAACGCTCACCAAACAGTCACAAATTCTCATCGTTGGTGGCGGAACTTGGGGATGCTCAACAGCCCTCCATCTCGCCCGTCGAGGCTATACCAATGTCGCAGTTCTCGATGTCAATCAAATCCCATCGCCCATCTCAGCTGGTCATGATGTAAACAAGCTTGCAGGTGGGCTTGGTAAGATACTCTATCACATAGCACTCAAACACTTTACTAACGGAACAGGCACTTCTGATAGCAAAGGTGAAGATGCAGACTCCATCTGGAAAGCACTTACGTACGCCGCAGCTCAAGGATGGCTCCATGATCCNNAATACGGGATCTGTCATGGCTGGTTCAACAACAAGGTCTATCAAGCAACTGGTAGAAGATGACATCGGTGATGACATCGACCAGTATACGCCTCTCAACACGGCAGAGGATTTCAGAAAGACTATGCCAGATGGGATTCTGACAGGCGACTTTCCAGGCTGGAAGGGGTTTTACAAGCCCACGGGTTCAGGTTGGGTTCATGCTCGAAAAGCTATGAAAGCCGCTTTCGAAGAGAGCAAGAGGCTTGGTGTCAAGTTCATCACTGGTTCTCCCGAAGGAAAAGTGGAGAGTTTGATCTTTGAAGATGGTGATGTTCGAGGTGCCAAGACGGCAGATGATAAGGAGCACAGAGCGGATCGAACCATTCTGTCGGCCGGTGCTTCAGCGGAGTTCTTCCTCGATTTTGAGAACCAGATCCGACCTACAGCGTGGACTCTGGGCCATATCCAGATGACACCAGAGGAAATGAAGCTGTACAAGAACCTGCCGCCTCTTTTCAACATCAACCAAGGCTTCTTTATGGAACCTGATGAGGATCTTCATCAACTCAAGATGTGTGATGAACATCCTGGATACTGCAACTGGGTTGAAAAGCCAGGTTCCAAATACCCCCAGTCCATCCCCTTCGCAAAGCATCAAGTGCCAATTGAGGCCGAAAGACGCATGAAGCAGTTTCTGAAAGACATCATGCCCCAACTTGCAGATCGTCCACTCGTTCATGCTAGAATCTGCTGGTGTGCTGATACACAGGATAGAATGTTTCTGATTACCTATCACCCTCGGCATCCCTCGCTTGTCATTGCTTCAGGTGATTGTGGTACAGGATACAAGCATATCACATCGATTGGAATGTTCATCTCAGATTGCATGGAGGGCACTCTTGAGGAAAGGTTTGCCAAGTTCTGGAAATGGCGACCAGAGAAGTTTGCTGAGTTCTGGGGTAAGGATCCTTTGGATCGGTTTGGAGCTGACGATAAGATCATGGATTTGCCCAAGAGTGACGTGGAGGGATGGACAAGTATCAAGAATGACAAGTAAGTGATTTAATTCCGGGGGAAGTTGAAAATAAAAGTCAATATTTCAAAAGTTCCCAATGACAAATCCAGTTCAAGAAACTGGGGGCATCACGTAGCAGCATCGAAACTACTTTGGTAAAGGTCTTTGCAGGCATGTTGCTTCCTAAAGCAAGCAAAATTCTGATAAATCTTGATGACAAGACTCATGAGACTTCTTCCACTGAGGTATCGGAGAATTATTCTTCAAGTCTGCCTTGCAATAGGATTCCACCATCATCGGAATCTTCGCTGGACGAGACATAATATCCCGATTCCCCGTCTGAGAACTTTACATATTTCCAGCCATCTTCCTCGGATTCCCAGGTTGCAACACGCTCTCTTGGACAGGTTTTATCGTGTGCATGACTGGGATTGTCGCAGAAAAACTCAAAAGAAGACAAGCAAACGCCACAGTTAAAACAATGAGGATCATCCACGCAGGGCTCACACATCTCGCATACATTTCCTCTTGTTAGCGACCAAAAGGAGGGTACCGTATCGGTTTGTTCAGAGGCCGGAGGCCATGGCCGATCATCCCAATAGGGACATTTGTCCCTTTGCTTATTCCAGAGCTTCTCAAAATCCCCCCGGGTATATCCGGTGATGTATCGCGCTTTCCGAGGACAATGTTTCCTTTTTCCCCAAATATCGTAGCCGAGATAAGTCAGAACTGCATCCCAGACATCGCCTCTGGCTGAATGGCCGAAGAGGTGACATGCCTCACATATGGCACCATAAGCATAGCACCAAGGTTGATATCCACTGTGGTCCTCGGCATGCAGGTCAGCACCATGCTCTATAAGATATGATAAGAGGTCCATATATTCTGGTATGCGCTCGAGCCAAATATGAGACTTAAGCAGGAGGAGATGCAGGCAGGTTTCGTCGTTCAATGTTCTTTTGACATCGTAACCTTTCTCAACGAGTAATCGTACTTGCTGAAGTGCCTGGTTTGGTTCTGATTCGTAACGAATGAAGGCATTGAGGCAAACTCTTTGGATCAAATCCTGGTTTTCCCAAACGTTTGAGTTGGCATAAACAAAAGGACTTAGATCAAGCGTGCGTTTAAATACGATGAAACGAGCCTCGGTCTAGTTGTGGTTAGAAATAAATATAGGCTGGAAGTGAAATGCTCACATCAGCCATGACAGTCCACTGAGCTGAAGTGGCTTCTCCCTCAACCTCCAAAGTCACATCAGCCCCTGCGCGCAGAAGGGCTTCATAATGACCTGCTGGAACCCCCTCCATGAGGGCAAGATGCGATGGAGTTCTACTATATTGTTATCCAAGCACAAGACGCTTTTGAGGCAAGTGTCTTACATCCACTGGCTTTGATCTGGTCGGTAGGCGACCTCATCGATATCTAGTCCCTGCTGGATTAAGTATTTTAGTACCGGGAGGTTCCTCACCGAGTGCTATAGGGAAAAAAGAACAAGCCGTTGCTACGAGTGTATGCTTGAAACTCAAGACTCACATGGAGTAATGACCACCCATTTGTATCATGATCATGGATACCAGCTTCCCCACTCTCGAGTAACCCGACAAGGTCTTGGACTGAGCCGTTTAGGGCTGTGTCAAAAACGACAGAGTTTTTGGGTAGAATGTTGCAGACCGTAATGGAAGGCAGCATGCTGCTAAAATTGTTGAACAAAAGCTGCCCCTGATTCACTGACACGCTGAGCATCTTCTTTGTTTTTTTTGGATGTGTATGTAAGTTTTGCGAGGAAGTCTCTTCTGGGTTCGTTTTTGGCTCTTTCATTTTCTCCCCCAGAAGATGATTTTCCACGTCTCTTAGCTGTCGTGACTATCACAACTCCATCCTCTGTTTCGAAAGCTTTTCGTTTCGGTTCTTGCGAGATTAAAAGCCGTTCGCCCACTGGTCCCCAGAACTTTGTTGCTACTGAAGAAGTGAGTAACAAAATCACATAAATCAAGTAAACGCACCTGTTTGATTGATCATCATCGACGGAGAAGAGAGGATGATATTTGCCATAAGCTTCAATTCCTTTGAAATGTCTGGGTGACAATTCTGGCAGGTCCCGTCCAACCTGACAGGCTCTGCATCATTTCGGACACATTCCAGAAGATGCTCAATGTCTTGCAGGAGCTCTTCTGAATCATCGGACTCGACCACGCAGGGCTTCTTCTCCAGTAGTCGCATCAAACGATTGATACTATCATCCATTGATGTATCCGGTGAACAGTCCATCTCTTCATCGTCCACCTCCGTTACCCTTGCTGAAGTGGTTGATGAGTCCTCCTCGGTGATGAGGGTAGCTGTATTGCTTGTTTGTAGAGCAGATATGTCTTGTTTCAGTTGTTGGAGAAGGTCAAGAATTTGAGTTGACTGAGTTGCTGTAAAAGACCCCTGTTGCACCTGAATAAGATTGAGCCGAACTGTCAGATGCTGCACATGGCCTCGAACAACATGCCGGACCTGGTCAAGGTCTTTTTCTGAGAAAGAAAGCTTCAACTTTCTCCAGAGGCGATCCCCTCGACCATCCGAATTCGCCACATCGAGAGATTTCAGCCGAGAGTTAAGTACGGACAAGTCATCTTTGCATTTCTTCGCTAAACTGTTCAACTGAGACTTATCGATGTCATTGATAGAAACAAAGGACACCTCATTTAGCCGCTGTAGGATGCTCTTGAGCTGAGATATCTCATCAGTGAGGAGACGGATGACCTGAGGGCCATCTTTGATGGCCGAGAGTGCCGAATGGATAGATTGAGTCACGGAGAAAGCGACGGTGATAAAGGTGAGAATGCTGGCACCAGCGCCGACAGCCTCCATTTCTTCGAATATGACTGGGAAGGGACGTTGCGACGGAAAATCTAAGGTGGCTGGGAGTGTGCAAGGTTGAAATAGTCTGCCCAGAGTGAAAAGTCCAGCTGGTCTGAGCTTTTGGAATTGTGAAATTCAGCGCGGTGAGCACAGCCTGATTTGTGACTTTTTAAAATGTACTTCTACTGCTGTCAGCCCAACTTGTCTCACAAGAGCTAAGCCACCACTTGCAGCTCAGGGCGCAGGATACGGAGTGCATATTCCAGCACTTCACATCCAATCATCTGGATCAGGCTGCAGTACTCGAGCGGTGAGCCAACAGGGCGGATTCCATGGATTGTATGCGAGCACAGAACTAATCATTTGATCAGACTTTCTCACTCGGCACATAATAGTTTCGGTGATGCATTTCGAAAGTATATTGGTGCCAGAATGTGTTCTTGTGTGCTAAATACTCCAACTAAATCGCCAACCACTTTAAGAACAACCGTGATCCATCAGCCAAATCTACTGTGAACAATACCCTGGAGATTGCTGAGTATATAGACATGACTGCGGATAGTCACTGAAGAAGACCCATTTGCGTAGGTAAATTCTTCTTGGAGATCCTCCAGAGGCTACTTGTAACCAAACTTTTGCTGTGAAATGGAGAGTCTGGGGCCCCTGAACCCCGTCAATCCTGCTGCATACACAGTGAACCATTGCATCAGGCGTTCAAAGGTATTTTGATTGATTCAGGGCTAGGATAATCATGAGGCGTGTCACATAGTCGGGTAATGCGTATATATTCTTCACTCGAGCGTAATTCTTCATGTTCATTCATAACCCACATATCTGGTAACGCAACACAACTACAAACGAACAGCTTCCCACAAACCACTCGTTAATTAGAAACAGCCAGTATGTGTATCGAACAGTTCAAGGTCTGTTATCCATACGGTCATAGGGTGTCACTTGGGTGGATTTATTGCAAGCCTTGGTTGCGATCAAGCCTATCGTCTCAAGCTATCGCCGAGCTTGAATTCGAACCCTCTATCTTGTGGCACTTTCCACCAGATCGCCCAGACATGACAGAGCAGGTAGTCTCGCTATTTCTTAGGGACGATTGCCCAAATCCAGAATGCCCGGAGAAAAAGAAGACGAAGAGGGAAGAGGACAGAGAAGAGGGTGAATGCAGCACGGAGTAGGTTGCCTGTAAGCAACCTTTTGCTCTGATGCAGGGACTTATGAGACCTCTGATTCCTATAGCAAATGCCATGAATAGATGTCAGATACGCAAATGCATTTCAGAGTGGTCAATAGCCAAGATGGATGTGGCACATCTAGGGGGAACATATAAGTCCACGGCTTAAGCGCCAATTTCTTTCATCAGTCATAGCACACATTCTTCATCACAACATCAGAGAATACAACAACGGGATCAACATCCTACTAAGAACGCAACCACACACAAACCACTTTTTGGAAACACTTCTCACCTATGTTAAGCCAAAAATGTGCACCAAATATATCAAAACATGTCCTGTATGCCATCATAAGCAGCTGATTAGATGGAGCCAATGCGATCCCTATACTGTCTGGCTCGCCCTTGGTCAAGACCCTGCCTCAACCGAACCAAGTGCCGCCAGGCATGTTGAGTTAGGTCTTCCAGAAATCGACGAGGTGGTAATAGATTTCTTTACATCAACACCATGTCCGATTGAGGCATGCCCGAGTAACAATTGAGGAAGGGAGAAGGAGAAATGGTGAGCTGGATATGAGAGAGGGTGGCAAGAAATTACTATACTAGCTATACATCACAATAAATTCTGTAACTCTGTGAACTTCGAGCTTCTCTAGTAGTTGTGAATGGTCTGAGCTCGTGTCTTTAATACAACCATGCTAGTAGCATTCTAAAAGTATATGGCCCGAAGATCAAACACTGGTTGGCTTGATAAGGATGATCCTTATGATCAACAACCGTAACCTACCGTTTATCAAGATGATTCTTGATGAAGAGGGCATAGTTGATGTGGATAAGCTGCAAACTTCACCATACATACCCGACAATGAGTAAGTTCCGGAAGGCCCATTTGATTGACAACTCTAACTAATACTCTAATAGCTAGTCACGGAAGGCTGTCGAGACTACTTTTTGATAGGAAGCCTGATCGAACTTATGGCAATGATTCTCGTCCAGACCAACAGCCAGAGGCTACTGAAGGGAATGACTAGAACAACGATCTCACCCAGCAACTGAGTTCGTTAAGCTTACAGAAGAAGCAAGATGGCACAGACACGTCTTGGAGCTCAGACTCGACGAAGAAAACTCTTGTATAGATGGTCTTCAGGTGGATCTGATCACATTCATAGTTGTAATTTCCCAACACCTAATTGCTCGCGTCTGGTAGGTTCCTACCCCAGTCTAATGTCTAACCTGAACGCTGCCGCTTCCTAGCAACATCATCGCCTTGGTCGACATCCTCCATGAGCTCGCTGTCTTTATCGAGTTTCGTCCACTTGTCCTTTCCATCAGGAATGTCAACCACTCTCTGCGTATAGAAAATATGACACCTTGATCTGGTTAGCCCTATGTGAACACTTATGTTTAGCACCATGACTTACTGTGGCTGGAAGTTCTCCCTCAATTGAGGCGTATCCAGGTTCAAGAGCGTAGGGAACAAAAGAACCATGTTTCGTCCCTCGTCCATGATCCAGCTTCCGCACTCAGCGCAGCCGACCTTGCATGGAAGAACATGCTCATTCTTCTTAGTGGAGGTCTTGTAGAAGCGAAGGTTCTTGACACCATTCTCAAACGAGAGGTCTGTCTTTTTGAAGATAGCTGCCCATTGGAAAGGAGCACCTGAAACTCATTAGCCACTGAATGCATAGTGTATCATTGAGTGGAGTACCGTGGATCTTCTTGCAGTCTATGCAATGGCAGTACTTTGACGCAAGAGGCTTGTCGCTGTTCAGCCAATACTGCACTCTACCGCAGTGGCATGAGCCATGAACTTTCTTTTCAAAATTCTCTCGTTTTTCAGTAGCTTCATCAGGCCTTGTGTAGGGAGGTTGAGTTTCCCAATCATCATGGTTGTCGTGGGCGAATTCGTGCTTGTGCCCTTGCATATGCTTCTCGTCGTCGTCAGCGCCCATTGTGAGTGATGGCTATGAGAATTCTTGGCAACAAATAAATAAAGATGGTACCTAGATCTAGATTGAAAATGATACGAGATATAGAATTAACGAAAATCTTGGGTTTTGTAGAAACGGTCGCGCGCCCTTGATCGACGTGGCGCACGGTTGTCGTCATAGACATATCAAGATGACAAGTCCCCATCATGACCCTCATATTTTTTTTATTCTTTTTGCTTCTCCCTCTCGATCTGATCACTCGCTAGGACCATTTCCTCCCTCGATCTATGCACTATTCAACATGTCATTGATCATCTCGGCCCACTTCCACGGCTCCCCGATCTCCGGACTGGCCTCCGTGACACTATTGTAATACTCCCAGCCCATCACTCCCCCGATCCTCGGGTACCTGCTCACCAACTCTTTGAGACACGCGCGCAGCTTTGCTTCTTTTACGTGGCCGGAGCAATTAGCTGGGTTTGTTACCAGTCCGATGACGACTTTTTCCTGTGGCCAGCCGCGCGCGATTATCGTGTCGTAGTCGTGTGTTTTGCTCATGTCACCCCAGCCGCAGTAGAATTGCGTGTTGTACCACGCGATTCGCGAGCCAAGTCCCTTTTCGAGCTCTTCCATGTTGAAGCCTCCGAGGTTCTGCCTGTTAAGCAAAGCTGGTGCGACAGGCGCGAGGGTGATGAGGAAGGATTGTCCAAAGTCTGTCTTGAGGTGATCAATCAGGCGGACGACGCCTCCAAGCGACATGGCCTCTTCGATATCGAGGTCAAGTCCGTCGAAACCCGCCCACGCGATCATCTTGCGCAGCGGTTGATACCATCTATGAAAACCCTCCAGCGACCCGTCCATCTTGGTGTATGATCCTTGAGCTGCGCCTCCGAGCATGCCGAGTACTTTTACACCAGCTGCTTGAAGTTGACGGACTTCATCCCAGAGTGGAATGAACTTGTCTGCATCATACAGATCATCGTTGAGGGTGATACGCTCAGGCGTGTTGAGGTGGATAGCCGCGACAATGACGTGGGTAACTCCGGCGACTGGGAGAATTGTTGGTTGAAGTGAGATGTATTTATTGTCTTTGTATTGCGTCTGATGGTAAAATATGATTCTCTTATAAGGCTTCAGCTTCGAAGCAGGATCAGTGTGAGGAACGAGCATTTTGTTTGCGAGACGCTTACACTTGTCGGAAGACGCGGTGCTCCAAGTTCGGCAGTGTTGGTAGAGTCAAGGCCCTGATCCAATCGNNGCAGACCGATCCGTTGCAGGCTCGAAAAAGTTTCTTGTTAGTCACGTGACTAGTGCCGCTTGTACCTCTATCCCGGATAGATATGCGCCCGCTTGGGGTCCTATCTGTTGAGGGGGATGTGTGTGT
>JAAOAI010001046.1:0-24949 GCA_013758895.1 Fusarium bulbicola | reverse complement strand
TATTAGCTCTTAGTAATAATCCAGCTTTCAGAAAGGCGGCTACTGCAGCTGCTGTGAGTTGTATCAATGACTACGCCCAACGTAGCCTTTTCGCCGTGTTCGGCCCCCAGACAGACCTTCACACTGTGTGAGTGGTACATGATTCAAAGAGCCAGCGTTGACCTACAACTCCGAAATCTTGTTGTGGGGGGGGGGGGGTGGCAGCATTAACGAAAGTAACTACGGCAACTATGGCGAGCCATGAAGCGGTATCCCAAGGCGGATGAAGCCACGACCTAGGAGAGGGTTTCAACAGTAAACCCAGCAAATATACTAGCCAATGATCAGATACAGGGCATCAGCCTTGGTGACGACTGGCGACTTGAGCTGTCAGGCAGGGCAAATATCAAGGATCTCTTGTTGGTGCTCTGCTATTCTATTTAGATCGTCAGTCCTATTATCCTCTCGTGTTTTCACCTCGCGAGTTATTTTCTTTCACTTCTAGGAATGGGAAGTTTTCTTCAGTCTATTGGGTAACAAAATCTAGCTATTTGAAGCCATGATAAACACTCGGTACAACAGGATGACAGTGATCAAATACCTTTCTGAATTCGATATCATCGCAGCAGGGAAGCAAGCTTATTCAAATGGGCCTTATATCTCAAAACAGCCAAGGACTTCCCTATCTTCATGTCAGTCAATAGAGATAGCTTCCTGGTGCTAGTTAGGAGTGGTTGCGCTTTTCATGCGGGAGGCCGACCAGCTGAAGAGGGGTTGATGAAGAACGAGATTGCGTCGTATTTTCTCCCTCATTTTCGGTGACACAACGATTTCCCCTCTCGCTCATTCTCCTACCCTTCCCAATCAACAAATACTCCTGTTTATCTTTCTAGAAATGATCTAATACCCAGCCAAATGATGAAGATCCTCAACAGCATCACGCGCCGCATCCGCCTCCTCCCCTCCGCATTCTCTTCCTCCGCCCTCCACCGCACGCACTACACCGGCTCCCTCCTCTTCAACCTCGCATCATTCATCCTCCCCGCTCTATACGGCACGCTATCCAAACTATGGGTCGCAAACATCGATTCGTCAATGGTGGTCCTCACCGATGCGTATACGTACATGAACACTGCTTCTGAAGCTGTCAACGAGGGATTGCCGAGGGCAGCATGGGTTATCATCGGCGACAAAGCCTCGCGGTCGTTGGGGAAGCGTCTTCAATTGACGCACACTCTCATCGCATTCCAGTCTGTCATTGGGTTTATTTTGAGTATTATCTTTCTTGCCGCCGCGTCTTCTTTTGCGAATAGCTTCGTTCCTGAGGAAATCCGCGATGTGAGTTTGACCTATGTTCGCATCGCTTCATTCACCGTTTTCAGCGGCACGCTCGAAACTGCAGTGGCGACAGCAACAAGAGCGCTGGACAAGCCTGATATTCCACTGGCCATCAGCACCGTCAAGTTTGCCGTCAACATCATCCTTGACTTTCTGCTCATTTCGAAATTCCACGTCGGTTCCTTCACCCCGACCGTCAATATGCAAGGTACTATTCAGCTGGTCTGCAATCTTGTTGCAGCTTTTGCGGGACTGGCATACTTTCTTTGGTCGAATACTCGGTCATTCAAGAAGCACACACCGCGCGATCCTCAAGAGAAGCTGCGCCCAAGCTTTGACGCACTCAAAGTCCTTCTCCCGCCTGGATTGATCTTCTTCACTGAATCAGCTGTCAGAAACGCCTTGTATCTCTGGCTAGTCAGCACCATCGTTGCGTTAGGCGCAGTATATGCTACAGCCTGGGGTGTCTTCAATACCATTCGCTGGGGTCTGATAATGGTCCCAGTCCAGGCCTTGGAAGCAACAGCGTTACAATTCATCGGCCACAACTGGGGCGATTGGAGAAGACGCGTCGACATCAGCACACGAAAGCCTCAAGCTTCATTAAAGGATCTTCGTGGCATCGTGCGCCCAGCTTTCAGATCATTTGTGATCGCCCTCATATTCGAAGTCCCGATAGCTATCTTCCTCACGCTCTTTGGAGCAAAGCCCTTTGCATCATATATCAGCGGTTCAGATGAAGTCGCAGAGGTCACAGCCTATATGTGGCGAAGTCTCGACTGGTGTTATATCTTCTATGCAATGTCAACTCAACTTGCCACGATCCTTCTTGCAACCCGACCGAGATGGTATTTGTATCAGAGTCTCGCCAGCAATTTTCTGTATGTACTACCGTGGGCGATCGCATGCCAAGTGAGTGATTTGAACGACAGTAACGCATGGTGGTATTACAAGTTTGTGTTTGGGGGTAGTCTTGTGTTTAGTTTTGGGGCAATCCTTGTTGTGGACTCGCTATGGGCTTGGACGTTATATCATGGGAAGACTAAGTTGGAGGAGTTCCGAGAATGAACGTATTCCTGTGATCGGAGGCAGTTCCTGCATATTTGTGCTTTAGTTAATTGCCTAATAGGCATCTTCTTAGGTCTTTTATCTTACATGGTTATATACAAAGCTTTGCTCCATTTCCGCAGGATTTTGGAGAGTATTATGTGCTATGGTGCAATCAGTGTTACGCAGCACCTCATCATGCAGATCCTACCACCACTTGCTATACCTCGTATTAATAATAGCCTCAGCCCATTTGCTTATTGCCGGCGATCATAGCGAGTGCTGCACACCTTTTTCCTGCATCACTTCCCATACTATCATCATGTCGTTTACAACAACTGTCACTGCGGCACCCCCGCCCGGTCAACCCGATATTGCTTACGCTCCAAACTACGAAAGCTACCAGGCCAGAACAGCAAAGCGACTCAAAGAGGGGAACCTTCCGACTTCAGTTCCAGATGGCTTCCCGAAACAACTAAATGGCGATCTTGTCTGGGAAGGCGATTCGGTCGGCCAAACCTATGACTGGACGTATAAATTATCCGAGGCTCAGCTCGGCGAGATTGATCAAGCTTTACAGCATTTCAAAGGTACTTAATTGCATCAGTGATATACCCCTCACCTAACACAACTAGGTCTTGGCCTGTCACTTGGACATATCTCGGCAGAGACATTCCCTCTGCCAGACCTACACTCGGAATTGCGAAAGCTTTCCGAGGAGCTACACAAAGGCCACGGTTTCTTCGTCATCCGCGGCGTCAATGTAGATAATTATACCCGCGAAGAAAACACCATAATCTACGTCGGCATCTCTTCGCACATCGCATCACAACGCGGTCGTCAGGACAGCAAGTTCGACGGTAAACCCGCCGATGTTGTCCTCACGCACGTCAAGGATCTCAGCGCCGGTCAAGACAAAAGCGTGATCGGAAGTCCAGCTTATACTACTGATAGACAGGTCTTTCATACTGATTCAGGTGATATCGTATCGCTGTTCTGTCTCGAGACGGCGTCAGAGGGAGGTGCTAGTAGGATTGCTAGTACGTGGAGGGTTTACAACGAATTGGCGAGGACGAGGCCTGATTCGATCCACACGTTATCACAGTATTGGGATGTTGAGAAGTGAGAAGACTCCGATATTTGATGCCGGTTGACTGACATTTTCAGCTTCGCAAACCCGAATAAGAAGTTTACGACTCGGCCACTTCTGTATCATCAAAAAGCCACCGATACATTGCCTGAGAGGGTTGCTCTACAGTATGCTCGTCGATACTTTGTCGGATTCGGTGCACTGCCAAGGAGCCACGACATCCCACCTATCACAGAAGCTCAGGCCGAAGCACTAGATGCTCTTCACTTCTTGGGAGATAAACTGAGTGTTTCGACAAACTTTGCAAAGGGTGACATGCAATTCATCAACAACGTCGCTGTATTTCATGCTCGAGATGCATTCACCGACTCTCCAACGCAGCAGTAAGTCTGGCCCTCCTATTGTTGAATATTAGCTTACCACGCAAGGCGCCATCTTCTTCGTCTCTGGTTGAGAGATCCTGAGAATGCTTGGGAAACTCCAGGGCCGCTACGTGAGAGGTGGGCAGAACTGTATGAGGGTGTGACTCCAGATGCCCAGGTGTTTCCGCTGGAACCCTATATTCGTAGTGCTAGCAACAAGGCCAGATAGGGGGCATGTGTACGAAACTTGGGCGATAAAGATTTACTCCATCTCTTTATTCAAAATCTCTGTTTGTTTTTTTATATGTTGGAAAAGGCCTGGAATAGCCACCAACACGTGAAATATCATTTCGTCCTGGCACAGGCAGAACAGGTTGCTGACCTCAGCCGCTCTTGATGCCCTGCCTAAGATTGGAGATCTTATCAGCCAAACCCACATTCTTGAAGCCAAGAAGCGTATCAAAAGAACCCAAATAGACAGCTTACTCTGTTATAAAGATATAGGTAGACAGATTAGACAGGCATGAACGGTCCCCGTCGCTTGGCTAGGACTCGGCCAGCGGTTTAAGCTTATCCGCGGCAGACGCCGCTCTCCGCAATTTCCCATTGCCTGCGATGACTCATCGTCTCGGCATGCACGCAGCATCAATGAGCGCCTCTCTAACACTCAAACCTACAGGTTGAGCTTGTGATCTACATTTGGAATAGAAGTCAAGCAAAGATGGACATCACTGATAGACTTCTTACATCACAAGAACGGCAGAGGCTGAAGGAAGAGCTGCTAGCAACGAATGATGATTTCATACGACAGATCCCAAAGGTCGAAATGCACATCCACATCGATGGAATGGTCACACCAGAGCTTCGATGGAAACTAGCCGAAAGAAATGGATTTGAAGTGCGCATGGGAAACAACAAGCCCGTCATCAAATCTCTGAGTGACTTGAAAAAAGCTTACGCATCCATCATCTCAAGCTCCCAGCGCCATCAATACGAACATCTCGATCCGTCTCTGATTCCACCTACGTTCTTCGAGGCCTACTACTCTAGCCATGAGGTCCTCCGAACTCGACAAGACTTTTACGACGTCGCGATGGCTTATTTCCAAGGTGCTTCGGAGATGAATGTGCGATATTGTGAAGTTTTTTTTGACCCGCAGGCACATACTAGCCGCGGTGTTTCCTGGGAAGATATGATGGGAGGACTTCGTGATGCGCAAGATGAGTCGGTCAGGACTCTAAATGTAAGCCTCATATACTGAATCTGATGAACAAGTCTAAAGTGCTGAATGCTAGGTCAAAACTGCTTGGATCATGTGCTTCCTTCGTGATCAATCTCCAGACTCTGCAATGGAACACTATGAAGCAGCGCTTCCGTATCGAGATATGATTATTGGTATTGGCCTCGATTCAAATGAACATAAACGGCCTCCTATTCTATTCAAAGAAGTCTTTCAACGTGCTAGGAACGATGGTTTCAAAATCACAGCACATTGCGATGTCGGTCAGCAAGACACCCATCAGAACATCCACCAGCTCATCTCACCCTCCGAGGGAATCCTAACACATCGCGTCGACCACGGTTTAAACGCGGCATACAAGCCAGAGCTTGTGGATCTTATCACGAGCCAAGGCATCGGCATGACGATCTGTCCATGGGCTTATCTGCGGCGCTTCAATCTCGAGGAAATTGGTCGTCGTGTGCGGACATTGATTGATGCAGGTGTCAAGATTTGCATTTCTAGTGATGACCCTCCCTTTATGGAAGGCGCGTGGATTATGCATAACTTACTGCTTGCCAGACAGTTGTGTGGCTTGACTGAAGAGGATATTGTACAGATGATGCAAGATGCGGTAGAGGTTTCTTGGGCGGATCAAGACGTGAAGACAGAAATCTTGGCAGAGCTTGGCGGGAACTCATATAGATCCACGATTAAAGAATAGCCAGTCATTGCCATCGGCGTGACAGGGACTTATCGTAGGTGGACAAACGACCACGTTCACGCATGTTCACCATTTAGATATGTGACTGACTACTGACAAAGGCTCTTAATAAAACGTTTAACAGTATCTACTTCCGGATTGCTTATGAGAAAAATAGTACACTCTGTGTCCAATTATCAATAACGTGTCTGGCAAAGCTTGCTGGACACTACTCAGTGGCTTCGAGTCAACGATATAGCGTCACTCGAACCGGACAGGCCGATGCCAAGAGAAGTCACTTCCCCAGACACCCGGCCCACGAGCTAGCTCACATCCACACCAACTGCCCCTGTGTCACCTCTTTCCGTTGGGCCTGGAAAACGGCATGCGCATTATGGTCTGACTTGTCGCTCGTGGGTCCTGGGCTCAAGAACTTGGTTCACTCTCAGCTCCACATTACGAGTAGCGGCTGGAGATTACCGAGATCCTGGATATAGCTTTACAAAGGCCCTCATGCATGAGCCAACCTTGTAAGGATCCTGGATGTTGGCGGACCGACAAGTGGCCCAGGCACTAGATATCTAGCCATGAGTAGACCGCAGACCCACGACAAGACACTCGATCGGATCCGAGACCGAGAAGGGATGTCCCTCGCGTGGGTTGACAGCTGAGGGGTGAAGTTTAGATCGGAATGGTGAAAGTCAAATCTGCAAAACAAGAACCCCTGCATAAACACGGTTGGAAATGGGTAAATGTTTCAAAACGTGAATTTGGCAGTTCTATTTTTACAAATCCCGGTCCCAGGTGAAGTCTATTTCCCTTACGCCAGCTGAAACACAATAACACTAAAACAATTAAAGGCAATAAACCACCGATCTATAAACTCCAACAAAAGTACTGCATCCCAAACCATCTCCTTCGTCCGTTTACACCTTTATCTTAGTCCCATTCGCCTCTAGAAACCTACACAGGTCCCGACAGCTATCAAGCAACGTCTTCCGGGGCTTCCATCCCAGTTGAGTCATAGCTCTACCAGGATCAGCGACACAGACTCCCACGTCACCCTGGCGGCGTCCCACTTTCAGTACGGGAATTTCTCTCCCTGAGGCACTTCTCATAGCTTCAACAACCTCGTACACGGTCTGGCCAGTCCCGGTACCGATGTTGAAGGTCTGGAAGCCTTGGCCTTCTTCCACGGTAAGGGCGGCAAGATGACCCCTGGCAAGATCGGAGACATGGATGAAATCTCGGATAGCAGTTCCGTCTCGCGTATCCCAGTCTGTGCCGATTACTTGTAGCTGATCGATCTCTCCAAGCATGACTTTGAGTAGGACAGGCATCAGGTTGGTTGGTGCAACACGGGGGTCTTCTCCTAACCGTCCAGACTCGCCGCAACCAATGGGATTAAAATACCGCAAGGCTGTGATGGTCCATTCTGGGTCTGCAATAGCTAAATCAGAAAGAATAGCCTCGCAGATCCATTTTGTTCGCCCATATGGGTTAGTGAGACCAGTGCATCCTGAAAGAGTTGTCTGGCTCTGGCCACTAGCATCGCACCACTCGGTAGTAGTATGACTGCGAGACTCTTCCACCAATCGTTCACCTGCATCTGCCAGAGAACCATATACAGTAGCTGACGACAAGAAGATGAGGTTCTTGATGTTGAAGTTTGATAACGTGTTACAGAATCTGATGAGCCCACCGACATTGTTGTCATAGTACTTGAGAGGCTGCTCAATACTTTCCGAGACAGACTTGTACGCCGCAAAGTGAATAACTCGTTTGATTTGCGATCAAGAGTGTGAAGAATAACGAGACAGAATGTCCTGAATCTTAGCATCGTCTCTAAAGTCAGCCTCGTAGAAGTGAAGGTCTGGACGACGGCGACTGATGCTGAAACACTGGTCCGTCATGTCGTTGAGTGTATCAAGAACATTAACGAAAGCATTGCTCAGGTTATCGATCACAACGACATTGCTTCCTTCTTTTAAGAGCTCCCAGGTTGTATGGCTGCCGATGTAGCCAAGGCCACCAACGACGAGGACGTACTCATCTGGAGTCGTACGGGTAGGGGAGGGGGAACGGCTGAACAGAAGATCTTTTTCAGTTGCAGGAGTGCTTGGTCGAGAAGATGACTTCAATGACTGGGCGGTGTCTGTGATTGGGGTCGTGGCCCCGGAAGATTGAAGGGAGTCCATGATGAAACTTGGGAAGAGGAAAGAAATAGAAAATGTAAGGACTAATTTGGGGTCAATCAAGACTGACGGTGTCTCACAGAGCTCAAGATAAATCTCAACTTGGTCAGAGTGAATGGGCTTGCTCAATATACTCAAATTCTGAACAATGACCTCGAAGAACAAGACTAAAACACAACCCGTTCACAAGAGTTCTAATGCCCAGAGCTAACATGAAGAAATTTTTAATAATTCTTCCGACTCACTAGAAACTCGTCGTAGCTGGGATACAAATTGGAGTCGTGACTTGAAAGTGGATGGTCTCCATAATGGCCTCGAACAGAACGCAGAAGCTGAGTGAGGCGGGCATCGACCACCTGAAGCTGTCTTACTCCCGTGTTCCATATCCTCTATGGTCTTGTTCCGATACACTAACGGCTTCATCGCGGGACGTTTGACAGCCCTCCACTTCGTGGCTGTCGAAGATGTCAGACCAACTCATCGGAACCGACATTTTTAGCCCATCTAAAGCATCGTCAAGATTATTTGAGCACTAGGAAATACCACTCACTATATCGCCTAAAGAGCAAATGTACGGGCGACCAACAATGACGCACTTCCTTTCCACGTCCGATCCTCACCAAGCCAAAACATAAAGAGTAATGATATAATCTTGTCTTCGATATCCCACCGTTCCTAGATCTACCTCGGTCCGTTTGGTAATGCTGACAGCTGGGTATATCCACGTTCAGCTGTATGCTGTCGGCCCATCCGCAAGTGCAGGTCTCGTCATTATCCTGTGCTAAAGATTCCGCTACCAAGACGAGGGAAAGAAAATTTGTCGTGTAAATAAGTGTTTTGCTTTATGAAGTAGGTAGATTTGATGCAACGATATCTTAAAAACACTTTATATTCTCTGGTAAAGGGTTAGTCATGTAGCTCTCCTTCCAGTTATTCTCTCCCTCTCCCGCCTTACTTGCTCTTTCATAGCCTCATCTCAACGCATTTATCCGTTCAGATGGCTATAAGAAGTAGCAATCCTTTTTGGAGTAATGAAGATCCTTCATGCGAGGATCTGACTCTCCCCTGCAATGCCAGACTAGATGCTTCAATCCCAGATCTTGACCCAGATCAAGCTCGCTCTGGTGTTCCCGTTAACCCTTCTGCCCACTCTCTGGATAACCCATTTGCAACTCCCCCTTCAAGTCCCTCCATCAGCCCAATATCGACCCCACCACCAGCAATATCCTCAGACCGAAGTGCCCGCAAAGTTGGCATCTATGGTCCTTCCTCTCCTTCACAGACATCTCTAAGCAGCTTATCCGACGAAAGACCCGCCAGCAACCTTCTCCGCTCTCGATCATCTACCAAAAAGGCATCATTATGGACAAGATTCTGGCGTTCGTTGAATAATCCGTTCTCCCCCAAGGCCTTCTGGGAACTCATCCACCCGAAAGAGTACATCTATCCCATGACTCTCAAGAAAGGCGCTGCACTTGCATTGGTCATGTCATGTATTGCTGCCCTTGTTATATCGAATTGGTTCACTGGTTGGATGGGCAAGGCTATTGCTCAGACTCGGAGTTACATGCTACCTGTTCTCGTCATTGTTCTTACTCTTGAACCTCTCATGTTTCTTATAATCTTATCTATTGCGAGGGTTCCGCCATATAACCCTCCCAAGACACATTCCTCTCCAGTTGTGCAGGAGCCTGCAGATGAGAAAAGTCCTAGCGATCTAGAGCGGGGCGTGGTGCCGTCCGTCACGGAGGCCTGGGAAACTGCCTTTGTGATTCCCTGCCACAACTCGGAGCGAGAAGCTTTAAGAAAGGTGATTGAATCCGCATATCCCCATTTCCGACCCCAAGACATCTTCATCATCGATAACGGTCGATCTCGTCATCCACAAGACCTCTCCTTCCGCCACTGGCTCAAAAGTCTCCATCCGGACCTCGTCTATATCTGGTCCCCCATCGGTTCCAAGAACGCAGCTCAGCTCGTCGGTTCCCTAGCAGCCAAAAACTACAAATACATCCTAACAACAGACGATGACGTCTCTCTCCCCGAAAACTACCGTCATCCTATTCATCTTATGAACGATCACCAACGCGCCGTTGCTTTTCCCTTGGCTGGCACCGATGCAGATGGCAACACCCCGCTAGGCATGGTCTCTTGGCAAGACTGTGAGTACCGTATGGCCGGGCTTGTCAAACTCGCTGAGGATCGTACATGCGGCGTTAACTTTCCCCACGGCGCTGGGTGGTTCGTTGATCGCGATGTATTCGTTGAGCTGCTTTCGAAATACCATCCTATGGATTTTATTGCCGAGGATGCGAACGCCGGGTTCTCTATTATGCGTCTTGGGAAGGGTATTGCTTTTGATGCGCAAGTTACTCTTGCGACTGAAGTTCCAGCGACTGTGCTTGGTCCGTGGCTGAACTGGTGCAAGCAGAGGATCAAGTCATGGGAGATGGGAAGACATAGTCTGATCTGGAAGATAATGCGTCACCTATTCCGCATGAACGGCCAACGAACGATACAAGGAGTTCTTATGCAAAAGGGGCTCTTCCGCTACATCCTGGCATGTCTAGTCATCGACTGGGTCCGCATTCCCGTCCTAGTCGCTCTCGGCGCGCATAAGGAATAGACTACTGGATCTTCTTCTTCGGTCTCGCCTTTGTCGCCTGTCTTCCTCCCCTGCTCTACAACTATCTCAGCTGTTGGCACCGTCCTGACATGCGCATTGGACTTGTCACCATCGCCACTTACCCTATTTACAAGCAGCTGTACAGTTTCGTCTCGGTCTTTGGGGCTGTTCGATGGGCACTGTTTTATATTGGGGGACATGTTAGAGCGAAGCCTATTCGGAAGATGCTCAAGGATGGAGATGAAGCTTGCTTTTGGCTTGATCCCAGATTTGAGACCAATCCTGCTTGGTTGGCTGATGAGAAGGAGAAGATGCTAGCTGATGAATTGGCAATGGCAGTGGTTGGATCGACATAATGAGGTGACGCTTGTGGAGGTGACTATATAGAATGAATTTCGCCGAGTAAGGCATCACTGACCATGGTCTGCTGGTCAAACTTGAAACAGCGCATGGCCATCGCCGCGCAGCCAGCGATTCATGGGATAATATTTCTTGTAATGTTCCTTGAGATCCGAATAGTTAACATCGTTCTCAAGTCCACGCTGCAGTTCGTGAGTGTCACATGATATAAGCGATCTTATACAAGGGTAGCTAGCAGTTTCACCATGTTTGAAGGTAAGCGATCGCAATCTCCACGATTCCGACAGCTTCCTCGATCACCGTCAATTATTCTGTTCTGTATTCAATTGTGATGCTTTGGTAGAGTTACACCAAGCGTGTCACTGTATTCGATATGGCGTTACGTCAAAAACATTGTCAGGCTTCCATCAGGCTTCCAAGTTCGCTTTTTCCAACGTCTGTGCATGATGCAGCCAATTTCCGAACTGATCTGATCTTCCATGTCCGCCAAGAGCGGGAAGTGGTCCCCTTACATCATACCAATTTGCCTCTTCAGCAGCATCAACCATCACTATCATCATCACCAGCTTTAGCATACTATTTCAAGCTCAACTGCATCTACAACTCTCCATCGGCAGGTCTTGACAATGAATCCTTCCGCTTACGTAGTGTCCATCCGCGTCTGATCCTTTGCCAAGTTGCCTAGCAACTGGGATCCTCCTCACCTCCACATCCTTGCCCTTGATACGAGCCTTAGCTCATGCTGCTAAATTTGGAGTGGCGCTGCTGATAGGCCAAGAACCCCGGATCAACCCCTTGATGCGAGTCCTAGCGGCCCCTAGCCAGAGACAAAAACTGACCATCCCGTACTAAGCCCATCCCTCAGCCGACGCGTAACTTTTCCTGTTCCTCCTCCATCACCACCAACATTCGTTAAATTCTTTTTTGGCCTTCTTCAACTACAATCGCTAGTTGTTCTTGCAAAGTTTTAATACCACTTTTTAAACAAACACCGTCATCATGTCTTCCACAACCCTCAGCACCGCCAGCGCCGTCCCCACGGCGTGCACAAACCTCTATGACACCCCCAACCAGGACAACACCTGCGCCATGCCCTTCAAGAACAACCACACCGAGATCATGGAGAAGTGCTGCGGTGACGCCAAGATCGTGAGCTACTACAATGCCTGCGGCCTCTACTGCGTCGCCCTCGACCAGACCATCGGCGACCTCGCAAAGTGCCTCTTCGCCAACGGCGCCCCCGACGCCGACGTCTTCTGCAGCGGCAGCAAGAAGACCACCAAGACCAAGGACGCCGACGTCCCCGCCACCGCCCAGGCCAGCGTCATCTCTAGCGACGATGATGACAAGGACGATGATGACAAGAGCTCTACTGGCACTGCTTCTGGTACCTCTACCAGCACCGGCACGAGCTCTTCTAGCTCTGAGACTTCCACTGAGAGTGGAAACGCCGCTGCCGGCTTCGCTCCCAAGTCTAGCATCAACACCCTCGGCCTTGCCATTGGTGCTCTGCTCTTCTCATCCATGGCTGCTGGTGCTTTCCAGCTGTAAGCAGCTACCTACCATTGGGATATTTAGCTTGGGTCATTCTATGTCGATAATTTGGATACGGATCAAACAATGTTTGCGTGCATCTAGCATTTGGGCGGTGCGTAAAATATTGATGGATGTCATAATTGGTTTCATGCGCTTGGGAAAATGGAAATGTATACTTTAATTAGCAGTCTATCGCTTGATATACAAATTGCTCCCCCAGCTTGTTTACCTCATCCATCATCGTGACTCGTGCAGCCTCCACTTGTAAGCGAGGGACGGACTTAGTTAATCGTGATCGATGAATGGAACGCAAGCAGTGTAACGTCGTGCGACGTCATTGAATCCATTTGTAGACCATGTGCTGCCTAGAAATGGCTTGCCAAGGAAAACGGTCGAAAAGTCAATTCCACGAGGCCGTTTGCGACGTGATCCGGGAAGACGGGTCAGTAAACAAAGATAACGAGGGATTCGTGCTCACAACATACCGCCGCTTTTGGATGTACTTTTGCCCAAAGATGCTTCATTTGAAGGTCCCCTTGGAAGAATGAATTGAGATTAACTTTCGTCATCGACGTGAGTCTTTTGCCGTATATCCGCGCTTCCAAGACAATGTCACACCATGTTGGAGTACAGGGTAAGCACTACATTTTGAAGTAATCTCGATCAAGTAATCATAACAGCTCATCAGATACTTCAAGTTATTCCTCAAGTGGACTGATGGTGTCATATTAATTGTGATTAATACAGTTATTCGTAGTTTTCTTTTTCTAGACTGCAAAAATGTCCGAGAAAACAATTGATCGACATTCATTTTGTCGCGTTAGCAACAGAAATAGCTTCAACGTTACTATCAACACGGAAAACGCGGGCCAAGTGAGAATGTCTCAGTAATTGTTAGAGCCTCCTTCTCCTATTCCGCATTCTTTCAGTCCTCCCCCTAAATCATCGTCATAGACATCTCACAACCCCATTCCAACGATCGCCGCTCGGCTTCCCCCCCTCTTTCTCCCCATCTTCACATTCCATCGCAACATCTCGACAAAGGGGGGGTAGCACAGGCAACACCCTTGCAGTGTCTCGCACCTCTCTTCTTCGCCAATTAGCCTCGGACTCGGGAGCCAAAGCTTGTTCCTGAGACACAAATCCTGCATTCCACCTTGACAGGGGAATTGTTTACTGCGGGTTTGTTTTGTTTGATCTCCGTGCGAGTGCGGCGCTAGGTCACCTTACAAGGCTGGAGGGGACTGGGGTTACAAAGGGAGATCCTGCAGGTTCGGATCGTTCGATGTCTGGCAATCCACTGCATGCTTTCGTTTCATTCCTCACGTTTGCTTTCTGTACAACGGAACGACGGGTTGCCGAGTGGTAGCCCACAAGAATAGGAGCGATATCAGAGCTACAGTAGCATCACGACTTCAGCAATCATCAAGGTCCATCAACCCAATTCCGCACTGCAATTGACTTCCGGAACCGAAAATCACCGTGATAACGAAACCTTGCTTCAAGTGATTGACGTGATTAGACGCGCCAACACCAACGAGTCCCAACGCTTCTCAACGCTCCACCAAACGTCGAACCGCAAACGGCGCCTCAACTGGGCTGCCGTTTAGCTCAACCGCTAAAGAATAAGCGCTGTCACTATTGCGGTTTTCTTGGAATAGCGTAGGGTAGATTCCCGTCGATAATCACGGACAACTCTTTCTGCCCTTGCATCAGTGACATCCAGATCTCAACGTGCAGAACATGGCATTGTATGCATGTCACCAGCCAGAGTTGGTAATGAAGCTTGGGCCTGTTGTTTTGTTTAGCATCATGAACCGTCGTAGAGCCGTTGTACGATAGAATCTTGCTATTCATCAGATCGATATCGCTCATTGAATCCACTGCGCGATCGTCGGAGACAACACACTAAATCAAGACATGACCAAATGACTCCATCGCCGGTTCCTTGTTTCCGGTAATCTGAACCACACCATATCTCCGCAAGCATTCAGACACAATCGTCCAAAAGGGCTTACGGCAGGATCCCAAGCGCAACATCAACCACACACAAGAATTTCCCAGCCATCCTAACTAAGCAATTGCGGGAGAAACACTGTAAATTACCACTTACGCGTTCGACCTTCTGCAAGGCACAGAGGTCTCACTGGTTCAGTCTGGCCGTGTGCGGTTGTGGCACTCATTCTTCCCCCGACTGGACAAATCTCCTAAGCCGTGTCTGAGCCCAAACATACCTTTTGAAATTTTGTTGCTGAGGGGGTTTTGCCAGTACAGCCTGTTGTCACGGGCATTAATGGGGAAATGTGATAAGTGGAAAGGATTGTTTGACTTTGAACTAAGACACTATGCATTTCTTGTCAAGTCTTGGCTTGTTTCTGTTATCACTCACCTGGGGTAGACAAGGTGCGGGTTATAACTTTATTGTAATGGTGATCTGATAACGACAAATATCGTGGCTGGCCAACAAAAGCTCGGTGCGCCTTGCAAAAATCCAAGTCTTTTGATCTTAACTGGTATTATTTACAAAAGAAAACCGCTGTTGGAATTCGCTGGTGAAATTGCCTTATCAAGGGAGACATAGGGGGGGCCGCTTCCACATCTTCAACACCCGAACGCACTCACTCCGTAAATACGAAAGCAAAAAAAAGTAGTAGCTCTAGCGGTAGTCTGCAAGTAGCTAGGCGGAAACCTTGAAGAATGGAATATTATCGTCTAGACTGGTTTGTCGTGCCTATGCTGGTGAGACATTTTCTCTTTTGGTCCACACCAGGTGGAGTGATGGCATCGCCCTTGCATGCTTTCGGATCTAGCTACCGGGTATGAGGAATGTTTGCATGCAGGAGATCAATATTCCCAAGGGTGAGTACCCCAAATATCAAAGAGTGAGGAATTGTTGAAGTGATGTGCAAAAACCTGTATATATAGAGGCTGGTGTTCTTGTCCAGAATATTCTCATCTCATCCTCACTCTCAATCTTCCCATCGAGGACCAGGTCCATTCGTTTACAAACAAAATTCATTCGTTCTTTAATACATTCGCTCACAGCACAATAAGTACCTAATCATGCGTTTCTCTACCGGTCTGCTCCTGGCTGCGGCCTCGAGCGTCATGGGTCAGCGGTTCACCAACTCCAGTATGCCTGCTACTGAGTCCGCGACCACTACCACCGACGCTGCTCCCACCGGCTCTGCTGAGGCTGCTCAGCCCGTCGATCTCAGCGGTGCCACTCTGGGACAAGGTGCCTCCTTCGTCACTCTCGCTGATGGAAGCATCGCTATGTAAGTTGCTATCTACAACGGCCCGCGTCCTAGTCCCAAACTCTAATCAGCCCATAGTTCCCTGTTCGCTGGCCCCAATGGCGTTGCTTCCTTCTCCCTTGGTATCCCCGACGATACCTTCAGCAGCTTCCCTGTTGGAAACTTGTTCATCATCCTCTGGGAGATCTTCGTCGAGCTCGTTGAGACCCAGAAGCGTGCTGAGACCGACTGCAACCTTGATGTCACTGTCGACGGTGTGAGCGTCTTCTCTGAGGGTCTCTCCACCGGCTCTGGCTCCAAGAGCTCCGATAGCACTGCTTCCACCGGCAACTCCCCCAACGTCAAGTTTGTTCAGTCTTGTGGTGCTACCTCCTCCCGTCTCCAAGTCTCTGATCTCGCTGTCGGTCCCCCTGGTTCCAGCAACCCTGGTGGCGGTAACGGCAACGGCGGTTCCACCGACACCACTGGCACTGCTGAGCCTACCAACACCAACTCTGAGGGCGCTACCACCAACTCCGAGGGCCAGACCATCGAGCCTACTGGCACTGAGACCGAGACTGCTGCTACCAACTCCGAGGGTGCCACCACCAACTCTGAGGGAGAGACCATCCAGCCTACCGGTACTGAGACCACTGAGCCTACTTCCTCTGCTACATCCGCTGCTGGCTTCCCCGGCTCCATCCTCGACTTTGCTTTCTTCGGCTGTGTCGGTTCCACCGAGGGTTTCCCTACCTTCGAGCTTCTCCAATCTTCCGGCTCCATGGACCTTAACCTCTGCGCCAGCCTCGCCGAGGGCCGTGCTTACTTTGGTGTCCACGATGAGGACTGCTATGCCGGTGACGAGATCGATGGTGACAACACCAGCCGTGTCGACTCCGACCAGTGTGACATCGAGTGCCCTGGTGACGACTCTGAGTTCTGTGGTGGTGATGCTCCTCTTGCTCGCCGCAGCCGCATCCAGGCCCGCCAGGCTATCCCCAACACCATCCGCCTCACTGTCTACGTCGCTGTCAACGGCCCTGATGTCACTGTCACCGATGTCCTCACTGCTACCGTCACTGACCAGTCTACTCTGACTACCACCTTCACCACCACTATCTCCGATGCCACTGCCACTGAGACCCAGACCGTCACTGCCATCTACGTCTGCTCCAACGGCAAGTGCTACCCCGAGAACGACAACGGCTCCAAGGTTGTCTTCATCTTTGTTGGCTACCCCGGTGAGGATTGCGACGGCGAGCTCGTCTACATCTCTGAGGCCTGCTCTTGCCAGGGTGGATCTCAATACGTCCCCAAGTACTGCTCCAACGGCAGCTGCCACGGTCTTACCGTCTACAAGCCTGAGGAGTGCAAGGACTGGTGGAACCACGACAACTTCTTCGTTCCCGCTGACTGCGATGTCTGCGAGCACGGTGATGTCGTCTACAAGCCTTGGGAGAACTCCTGGGGTACCCCCGCTGAGTGCCACGAGGCTAAGGTCCCCAGCTGCACCAAGGATACTTGCCCTACCAACGGTGGTGGCTCCAAGGGCGGCAACGGTGGCATGGGTGGCAACGGTGGTAACGGAGGCAATGGTGGTAACGGCGGAAACGGCGGAAACGGCGGAAACGGCGGCAATGGAGGCAACGGCGGAAACGGCGGAAATGGCGGAAACGGAGGTAACGGTGGAAATGGAGGCAATGGCGGCTCCGGCTCTAACGGTGGCTCTGGCTCCAACGGCAGCTCCGGATCCAACGGTAGCTCCGGCTCCAGCGGTAGCTCCGGCTCCAGCGGTAGCTCTGGCTCTGAGGGCTCCGGCTCCAAGGGCAGCTCCGGCTCCGAGGGCTCCGGCTCCAAGGGTGAGAATGGCTCCAGCTGCTCGGGTGACAGCTGTGTCCCCGTCACAGTCAGCAGCGCTGGCAAGCAGGCCATCAGCGCCCTTGCTCTCCTCGCTGCTGTTGCCGCTCTTCTCTAAGCTCACAGCTTTGAGTTTCTGATCTTGAACGTTTTTGCCTTCCTTTCTGGTTTTTCTCTTTGGGAAGATCCGCCATACAAATGGTGGCATTGTCTTGTGCCACTGACTTTGCAGTTAGACTTAATGCAGTTTCAATTCTACTGGGGTTTAGGGGAATAGCCTATCTGTAGTCAACTAATAATGACGCTCTTTTTGCTTTCATCTATCATCACTTGCACTCTGACTGTTGCCTCATCGCCGAGTTCCTTCTTTGACTCTTGGTGTTTTGGGTGGTGTGCATGGTATGCTCTGTTTCACCTGACTCTTGTTTGTTTATGTCTCGGTCAACATGCCCACCTGATAAAGCTTGAAACATGTAAAGAATGTGACTCTCCTTGTGGATGCCCTGTGAGATGTCCAGCCATGTTAATTACGTAGGCCTCGGGGAGTAAGTATACTCAAGACTTAAAAAGAGTGTGCTACAAAAAAGGTCTAGTAAAGGTTCTCCTAAACTTGGGCTAAATCACCCAAATACTTTTATTTCGAGGTCCCGAGTTGCCTTTCCTCCCCTAGCTAGGCCTCCCTAAAGCAAGCCAAGCAAGCCAAGAATGCTGTTTCTGACGACGCAGCCGTGAAAACCATGGAGTCCGTTTATCACTGTACTACACTCACTCTGATGTATACGTGACGGGCGTTTCTTCTCACCCTTTACTCGATGTACAAGAATGTTCATCATGTTAGTCATCTGACTTCCATGCTCCTCAACTAAGACGAGGATCCACTAGAGTATGAGCTGTCAGATAAGCTCTCATTTGCCTCATCAGTATTCCGGCCACTTCCAGAATCGCCACCTCCCTCGAACACAACCTCAGTGGAGTTGTCCTCATAACTATGCTGGACCAGGCTGCTCCTCCTTTTGATCGTAGACTGGAGCACCATTATCCTCCTTCAGGTAATCAGGCTTGCATTCTGAAGACATTTTGATGTGACTAGTCTCAGTCAGCTTTAGTGCTTCAACAGCTTCAGAGAGTAGGGCAGGGGACATACATGACGAGTTATCAACGTAAATAGCCGAGTGTCTTTTCGAGGTCAAGCTCCTTGACTTCTATCACAGTGGTGTCAACTAATCTCTTCTTACGAGGAATATATGGGCAACGGCAAGCATACAGAAAGGCTGAGTGATGGTGATATTTTTCTCTTACACGAGGAAGAAGAACCTCACTTTGTGGAAATTTGTTAGGAATGAATGCCGCTCTGTGATCGGCCGATGCCTGGTATAGCCACAGCTACGCACATCACCCGGGCGTGATTTTATGGCGCAACGATTGCAGCTATACTTTCTAGTGGGCGAGGGACTGTAGGCATGATTCTTTGTAGTGGTGCTGCAAAGTGTAAGTAGGCTACCTAAGAGATGTGAGTAGTGCACGGCCTGGGTGGCCTCAAAATATGCTTCTTAGATATATGGCGAGTTATTTCTCCATTTTACATCGATGGCCATGCAGAACGAAGACTCGAGCCACCTATACTTTCGCCTTATTCTTGAACCATGGGTGAGGCTCTACATCCTCGGATGTAAAATACCTTGATGTAATGATGATCTGGTTGAAGCAGTGATGCCCGTCATGGTATTGATTATGCCAAGGGTATAGTATTGCGATGCTCAAATAGCTTTAAGTGCTTCGGATCCAGTTAGCTTTTATCGGTTTGTTATTCGAGCGCGAGTCTATCTACACAACCCATGAACAATCTTACGATATCAAGCGACATGCCTGTTCTTGGTAATCATTTTCGCTTACCATGTCCCCCCACTTGTAAGAGATAAACACACGATACGGCAGAATTACCAGATCCGTTAATTTTCCCTGTCAAGCCTGATACATTCGCGATCGGTCCGCCTCCTCTCTTCAAAAAGGTATAGATCTGAGCAGACGATCGCACGATCATAAAGCACATAATCGGCGGTGATAAAGATATAAGCTCAACATGCAAGCGTCGGGCCTTGGCCGACAGATATCGCCCGTTTGGGAGAATGTCGTTCTTTGGGCGGCGAATGACGCGAGAACTGCAGATGCTGGAGCGGCCCGCTAAATTCCTATCTCGAGTTTCACATCTGTCATGGTTTGTAGAATTGCGGATGATGTGAAGACAGGGTCGTGATGTGTCGATATGTATATAACCCTGAGCCGTCTTTTTCGCATTCTGTCAGATGTGTTTCAATCATCTTTGAGTTATCGATATTCCATACTTGGACAAAGCTGTGATCATGACGACTGTCACTGCTGAACGGACTGATACAGCGGAGATTGTGACATATCCTCCCCAAACGGGCATCTTTAAGTACATGTCTAGAGCGATACCCTACTTTCGCAATCCTAGACATGTCTTGATTCTCAAACTTGATTGTCTTCTTCTGACTTGGACTTTTATTGCTGGTATCATGAAGGAAATGGACCAGTCTGCGACGACACAGGCATATGTTTCTGGAATGAGAGAAGCTTTGGGCCTGTACGGTAACGAGTTGGTCTTTTTCAACACCTACTTCTCTATTGGATATGCCATTGGTCTTGTTCCTGGACAGTTGGCCCAGACGAGGGTGAGTTAACGAAACTCAGCACTTTGAGTGCCGCTAACCAATTCCAGGTCCGTCCATCTCTGTTCCTACCAACTTGCGAGATCATCTGGGGTCTCTTTGTCATAGTGTAAGTATCTATGCCTACAGTGGTCTTTCATGGTTCACTTACACAGACAATAGCACCTGTAAAGCCCAGAACGCAACAACCGTCTACGTCCTCCGCTTCTTCCTCGGTCTCTTCTCAGCCGTCTTCTGGCCCAGCGTCGTCTCCCTCATCTTCAACTGGTACACCCCCAAAGAACTTGCCTTCCGAATCGCCTGCTTCAACGTCTCCGACGTCGCGGGAGCCATGTTTCTCGGTGCCCTCCAGGCAGCTCTGTACCGTAATCTAAACGGCGCCCATGGAATCGCCGGCTGGCAGTGGCTTTTCATCGTTTCAGGAGTCATCACCATTGCTCAGGGGATTGTTGGCTTCTTCATTATTCCTGATACGCCGGCGTACACGCGTGCCAAGTGGTTGACGGAGGATGAGAAGAGGTTATCTCGTGAGCGTATGGAGGGCTTTGGCGCAAATACGTCGAAACTTATCCCTCCGGCTATCTTGAAGCAGAAGCTGCGCAAGTTGATCGTTCACCCGGTGACGTACTTCTTCCTCGTTGCTTTTGCTCTGAGTGCTTGGGCACACCGTGCCACTTCTTACTTTGTCCTTTACATCGAAAGTCTCAAAGATGAAGCTGGAAACCGCATGTATAGCACATACCAGGTCAACGTCCTTCCCCTGGGCGGTTATGCTCTGCAGATTGTTTCCAACCTTATTTTGAACGGCCTGTCTGATTGGAAACACTGGAGATGGCAGATCAGTACTGGATCTACGTTCTCGTTTAGTGTACTGCTTTGCGTTCTGTGTGCCTGGCCTTCAGATCAGAAGGTCGTTATGGCATTCTACTTCATGACATATGCTGCCAACGCTGGAGCTCCATCGCTGATGGCGTGGTTTGCTGAACTTATGAGAAAGGAGCCTGAAGCGAGAGCGATTGTTGTTGCGATCACGGTTATGATCGTGTATATCGGTCATGCGACGATTCCACTTCGTGCTTTCAGAGTTGCAGACGCGCCACAATATCCTATTGGATTTCCACTGGCTACGGCAATGTCCTTTGCATCGGTTTTTGTCCAGCTTGGTCTACTGTGGTGGGCTCGTAGAAACCCTCAGCTTGTCAAGGGTGGTTACGAAGGTACTACGATCGACTCGAGAGTGTCCGATGAGGAGAGCTCTGGAAGTATCGGCGATGGAGCAAGTGAGCGAGAGAGGGGGGATGGAGAGAAGACGGCTGACCCAGTGGTTTCAAAGATCAACCAGTAGAAGTACACTTGATGTTCTTTGTAGATAATTCAGTTTAAGATATACCCTTGACGATCCGGCATAGCAAATTTCCCAGTATCATATTCCAATGTGGACATCATCAGATTGAAGCCAGGGCCATAGTGGGCACAAATCACGCAAGTCTACAAAGAATTCTAACGTTTCCTCTCCTTCCCAAAGAAGCAATTCGCTACATGAACTCTATTAGATGAGACCTGAGAGACTGATCGGCTAATAAATAAGCTTAATTAGACCAGGTCCAAGTGTAACGCCCGCAAGCATATCAGCTTAGTCGCGATCATAGTGATGGTTATACAGACTTGACGCTAGATTATTGAAACAGAAAACACACTCTCCACGAAAGATGCGAATCCATACAAGCGTTAGCTGGCTTCGAAGCACCAGATGATTTGACAATTGCGGGAACAAGAGCTGTTTGGATTCACGCACTGATGTCGGAAGGATACAGGCTTCTCTAAAGTGACTTGACCCTGGCATATCGGATTGCAGCCCATCACAGTCTCGGTATGCATATAAACTACTCATTGTAACTTAGATCAGTGTTCGGTGGAATCAACATGATCAGCAGACGAAGTCATCCCAGTCGAACTCGAAGCCCAGTAATTGCAAGATCTCCAGGTTGTCTTCAAAGGATAATTACCGAAAACAGAACGTTGATGAATACTTGTGAAAGCCGCATGTTTTTCGTGATCCAGCATTGAAAGGATAGTCTACATCTGTTATGGTTATGTTTTATGATGGTAAGAGTCTTCTCAGACACTTCTCAGCATACAAGAAAGGACACATAAAGCGATCTCTTTACAATCTTTTCGTTATTTAGTTTCTATCATCAACCCAGATTCCTTAAAGGATTGGGACCATACCTGGTTATTATGTCGAATTTCTGATGGGAGCTGTTGAAGGCTGCTTGAAACTCTTGAGCAGATGCCAGATACACAAAATCATGCCTTTCACAGATCTTACTCGTCTTTTAGCCTCTAAAATAGTGAAAGTTAATTCCTAGGTATTGACTTATCTCAAGAGTATACCTCTTTGGTATATGGTTTAACGAGTTGGTCAGATTGACTACTTTCGATAAACGTCGAAATACGCTATCTCCGCTTTATTTGTGACAAGTATCTTTACAAAACCTCCTTCACTGAAAATAAACCTCTCGGTTTGTCTCGCATTTTGTTTCCCTAGATCTTGGAGTTCACATTTTGCCTGTTCATCGATACTCAACTGGAAATCCATATATGCATAACAAGCAGCCCACGCCGAACAACTTGACGCAACATGATGCTCCTTCTCTCACAGACGCACATTCATCCAGGCGATCCGTGACATTTGCAACAATTCATTCCTGTCCAAACTGCCCAATGCTTCAGCGAGTACCCTGAAACGCCCAAGACTCTTCTCGAGCCATCAGGGGCCAAATGCAAGCTTCGGCCATAATACTTTGTTTCAACGCCCTACGGAAGACCTTGGTTCCATTTTAAAAATAGAAAAGTGCCCTTGTTATACTTGTAGAAGACTTCTTTGCCCAGGGACGAAGGAGTGAGTACTTTGCATGGTAGCTTGTCTCATCTTGCAGAGTCTTCCAATGCTGAGGTCTGTTCATGATGCATCATGTGGCCAAGAATATAGGAATCCATTTGGCGTTAGGTCTCGGCGTTTGTCTATACGCATATTGAAGGCCGAGGATGAATCAATGCAAGTCAACCTTGCACATGTTTAAGCTTAAATACCTAGCATGTGATTGTCCAAGCACAAGATCTCAGGGGTCAGTCAAGCGCCGTACAGCATTAGTGCTTATTGCAGAAGTTCAGCACTCCAAGTCGTCAAAGACCAGCTGTTAACACCCAAATGTTTCAACACACGGCCATCCATACCACCAGCGGCAACAAATATACGGACAAGCTTCACGCGGAAGCAACCTCCCGATCCCGAGACCGTCCACCGTAGTCGTATGTTCAGTTCATGCGTCCGAACCAACACAGCAAAAGGCATGGGCAGGGCCATCGCTCAGTTGGTTCACGGGCACATCATACGATGCATTGCCACCCCAGAGCCTGCTAGCAAAAGGACACTATCGTTCTTCTGGCTACCGAGAAAGACAGGATATCAGGGTAACTAATGGTCAGTTATTGGACTGTCGGGATTTAATGGTCGCTCAATTTCCGTAAATTATTTAAATTCGGGGGATCAAGCTCGATATGACAGGTAATATTAAAAAGATCCTTGCGGAAAAAAAACGGAAAAAAAAGGAGAAAAGAGAATTCTAGAATTCTTCTTCAAAAGCAAAAAGGATCACTTGCAGGAGCTGATCAACGCCTGATTGAGTTTACTCTGTACCGAGCGATAAATCCGAGATCTTCAATTTTTTACGGACTGTCAAATTACGATCTCGATGGACGCCGTACTTCTGACGTTTGTCTCTTCTCTCCACCGAGTCCCATTAATTGAGACATTTTCCGTCTTTCTCATTACGAAAAGTTATCCAAAGCCCAGATTCTATACAACGATTTCACTGGACCATGGGAATCCTGGTCCGCTGCTATCCACTTACAAGGCCCTCCTCCCCCTCGCTACAGGGCACTTTCAGTTTTCCGAGTGAAACGGCGGGCGACGGTGGATTTTACAGCGCCTGGAGCACCGTAAGCAGCCCCCGCAAATGTTACCGTCTCGGCCCGATTGTGCTGTCCTGTCAGTGATTGATTGTTGCCGTGTCTTTGAGCAGTGCAGTTTGGATCGTCGTTGAAGGAATTGATTGAGGGTCTACTCTGTATTATTGGTTCCTTGGGTGGTTATCGCAGTGTTAGTTTGAGACATGAGCAATCATGCAAAAAAGCAAGCGAGGAACTGGTATTCGAGTACTATGTACTCTGTATATGCTGCAAGTGTCTGGTATCATCTTGAACCCCCTCAAAACACACCAAGCCCTACCATCGTCGCCTAGATGAATCTTCCTAGTGTCCCACGGGGGAGGGGAAAGAATCTGTCGTCAACCCGCGCTTCTTACGTACAACAAAAGCAAATATTAATATTCCGACGATTATGATCGTGGAGGTTACTGTAGACGAGAAGAACGGGTCTCCGGTAGGAGGAGCCGGATCAGCCCCTGAGCTGAAGCTGCAACGTTTCCCTCACGATTATTCTCGACAGAAGGAGACCGTCCGTGTCAGAATCCTGGACTACCAAAGCTCTTGGCGTGAGACCAACAGAACGGAGTTGTTCCGTTTCTCTTCTAGCGTCAAATGCACAAAATATGGATCGGCGGGCTTCTAGAGGGCGTTCCGTACATAGCCGAGCTTTTCCCAGTAGAGCCGTGGCTTTGGGCTGTTTTTCCAGGTGCAGGGGGGGGGGGGG
>JAAOAI010001044.1:0-12581 GCA_013758895.1 Fusarium bulbicola | reverse complement strand
TTTCCCCGTATCTGACGTTAGTACCTAGGCTGGTTGACCCTGATGCTGATGCCGGGCCGGAGTTTGGCCAGAAAAGGGACTAGACCTCTCAGCTTAGATCCTGCGGGCCCAATCATATCATGAGGGCATTCCCCATCAAAACCTTTCAGGATTTACCTACACATTTTACCTTTGACTTTTAGCAATAGACAGATCCATAACAACTTAGAGAAGAAAAAAAAAAGTCGCTTCTTGCTAGGCTCCATGTCACTGATCCTTGCACTTTGCACCTTTCTTTTAAAGCTTTTTACACTCTTTAAATCCCACGGCCAATCATTTGTTTCTCGCTTCAAGCAAGTTCCTGCTAATTTATTATCCATCACTAAACCCGCCACATTAATTCCGCTTCCAGCCCTACAGCATTGATTGCTACTACCTACCACTCACTCGCATACCTCAATTCCTCACATTGCTTGTTGTACACTGTCTTCTTTCTTGCTTTCTTGCTTTCTTGCTCTCTTTCTCTTCTTCTTCTTCTTGGGGGGAGGGTCACTCTCATTCGATATATACTTCCTCTTCAATGCCAAATTAAGCACCGTTGCGGGCTTAGTAAAGCCTGCTTGCTACCTCACCTCACCTTACCTTATCCTTCCAAACGAGTTGCGCAATGGCTGGCCCTTCGCCCTCGTCCTCGAATCTTTCTCAGAACATTGATCCCTCACGTTCAGATTCAGCCTCAGTTTACCCTGCCTCTCAATCATATCCTCCCCCTCATGTGCCGGTGCCGTCCTCAGGAGATTCAGCTGGTGGCGCTTCCTCACTAGCGAAGCCAGAGAAAGGGCTTGCACTTTACGCTTGTGGTCACTGTGGACGACGTTACTCGAGGCCGGAGCATCTTCAGCGCCATGTTCAGACTCATACTTTGGGTCGTAGATTTGCCTGTTCGATTTGTGGAAAGACATTTGCGCGGGCTGATCTCAAGAAGCGCCATGAGACCAACCATGAGAACGACGATACCAAGAAACGCAGGCGCACGACTTCTCTCAACACCGGTAGGGTTACTCACGCTTGCAAGGCTTGTGCCACCGCAAGGGTCAAGTGCCAGGAGGAAAAGCCTTGTCAACGGTGCGTTCGTCGCGGCTTGACCTGCGTCTCGTCAGAGGCAAGCTCATCTGCAGCCATGAACCTAGTTCACTTGTCTGCCAGTGCTCGTTCCAAAACACCTGTCGATGATGAACACGACAGTAGCAATGCTTCCGCGGAATACGCCCCCACTAGCTTTCCTAACTCGACTTCTTACCCTACCGATCAACCATCGCTGTATAGTCAGAATACTCACTTCCATGCGCACTCTCGGTCAGCAACCCCAAACACCGGGGACCTACCACCCAGCTCAGAGGCTGGATCTTCCAGCCAAGCCGGGACAGACCAACTTCCCTTTTGTGATTTTCTGCGGGATGTCTTATACGAACAGCAGTACGACCAGTCAGCCAGGATCCCAGAAAATCAAGGTCTCGCAGTACTGAACTTTTGTAATGATAGTAACATGGAACTATCAGACATGGACTTTGGGTTGCTGGATCATTGGAACACAGACGGGATGGCCAGCTCGGCCCCAGTACAGCAAGAGACGCCCAAAAGTCCCGTCGACATGGACCATATGCGGCAGAATCTTGTCACAGCCTGGGATGTGTCTCCATGGCGATGGGACCCAGTAGCAAATGACAACGCCTTCGGCGAACAAGGAAATCTGCCAGTTTCGAAAAGAGATGTGGCTAATATACAGGCTCAGGCTTCAAAGGGGGGGTTCAGAAGGGTCGTCGACCAAAAACTCGATTTCGCCGCTCGTGATGGCGTACTGGCACTGGTATTGGGGGCGTGTCAACCTGATACGATGTCGAGCCGCATCTCGGGGTCCTTTCCTTCAGCAGACCTTTTGGACACCATGTTGCATGTATTTCTCAACTCGCATACCAACCAGGTCTCGGATTACATACATTTCCCGACCTTCAAGCTCAATGAGCAAGAGCCAGAATGGATTGCGGGAGCAGCAGCTGCTGGTGCTGTGTTGATTCCCGTACCGACTCTACGAAAATTCGGGTATGCTCTGCAGGAGTCCATCCGTATGTATAACCAGCTCGAAAGTTCTTCCTATCTCTAATCTAGAAATAGGAATTGTTATGCCCAGGCGTTTTGAAGAAAACAACAAAGAAATCCTCAACATAGGCCTCATTCAGGCTATTATTCTGGGTCAAGACACAGGTCTTTGGAGCGGCAATCGACGGAAGATGGAAATTGCAGAGTGCCACGTCAACATCCCCGTGACCATGATGCGATATCGTGGCAAGTTCCAGAGGTCTTCGTATCCGATGCTTTCAGTAACGCCGGCGGATGAGGGTGCGAATCTCGAGCAAAAGTGGCGGACATGGGTCGAGATGGAGAAGTGGAAGCGGTAAGTATTTGCGACATTCTATTCCTTTTTGTCTATTACCAATGCTGACCACGCCAGTTTTGTGTTCCATCTTTTCCTTCGAGATAGCCAACAGTCCATGACAGCTCTGACGAACCCCGTTATGTCATACGCTGAACTTACCCTCCCTTTACCTGCATCTAAGGAATTGTGGTGCGCAAAGACAGCAAAGGATTGGAAGGATGCATACTTGAGACGAGAGGCTGGGCACATGAAACGAGCGCCGTCAGTTGGTGATCTATTCCGCGATCTGAACCTCCTCGCAGAGAATCGGCATCGTTTGGATGTACAATTTTCAGCAGCAATCTATCTTCAGGCCTTTTGGCTCCTGATCCTAGAGTATAGAAATCTTTGCTCGTCCTGCAGAACACGATCTTATATCCAAGACACCTATGAAGGCTCCAGTTCATTGCTAGCTGCACGACGCCACCAACTGCTCCAGGACCTGCAGACCTTCAAAACCACAACCACGAACTGGCCCGAGGTCACAGCCCAAGAACGTTTGTTGCTCAATCAGCTCATGATGGCCTTGCATATATCTATGGACGACTTGCAGCTCTTTGCAGGAAAAGAGGGGGATAAACAGGCACATCGGACATTTCCTGTGCTTCAGCAATGGGTCGAAAGTGTAGACTCTCGGGCAGCTATATGGCACGCCGGCCAAGTTCTTCGATTTGCCAAGCTCTTCCCTCCTGCTCAACTGAAAAACTTTCACGCCGTCGGTGTACATCATGCGGCACTGGCCTTGTGGACTTACGGGGTGATAACAAAAGCCGGGGGCCAGCAGGATATGTCTTCTCAGCATGAAAAAGTCTACATCGATGGCCAGGAAGCGATGAGCGTGCAGCAGTACATTACTATGGGACAAGGCGTGCCAGTCATTCGAGGACCGAACCAACACAATGGGGCAACTGGAGCATCAGTTGAGAATCCCAAGACTACCATGGAGGCTGTTCATGATATACTCCTAGCCAACTTTGGCGGCACGAATAAAATGGCTCCAGCGATTGTGGAAAACCTAAGCATTTTGATACGGCAACTGGGAAATGTTGCTTGGGCAGTAGGGTTAGGTTAGGGAGCCTGGGATTGTCATGATGTGATGTGTATAGTAGGATGAAAAGAAAGTTGTCATGTTTTCTTGGTCTGGGGCCAAAACGAAGTTAATAATACCCGCATACCTACCTATGGTACATCAAGCTGATATAACAAGACTGGACAAAAACCAGGTAGGTCAATCTCCTCGGCGGCAGCACCAGCAACAAACGAAAGGATCTAAAGTGAATAGAGAATGTCACACATGCCCTTGGAACCAGTCAAGGTACATTCAAACCTGCTCAATATAGTCAGTCTTGGCCATGGCCACTAACACATGTTGATCATGAATATATGAATGCAAGCGGCTTGATAGAGTCCAGCCAGTTGTCTAACAGCGATGAACCGGAGCAAGCAGGCATATATTCCTACTGTAACAAATAACCATGGGTACTACATACTTTGTTCGACGATGTCCATCTAGAGATAGTTGCGACAACTGATGAATTGTCTAGAATCGTAGTATGCGGAAACAGTATTCACCACCATTAACTAAGTAGCTATGGAATATAATACAAAAAAGCAACCTTACTGAGAGAGGCTACCATACTATTGGATAGGTACTATAGCTTTTGTTAACTTTTCTGGATAAAAATTGTCAGTCATTATTATTATCCAACGAAACAGAGATAGATTCATCATACGGAGTATAGTAAATATGATAATAGAGGGTAATTACTAAGACAAGCTCCGGGGTGTACATCGGTCGCTACTTTAGGTGGATATTTTTAACCTCCGGCTTAGCCGGCCGGGGGCTAACTACCTTACCCTAGCTCTCAGCTCAGTCAGTGGACAAGCCCGGGTGGTGACGACGTTACCTTATCCCTCAGACCTGCAAAGCTGGAACCCTTTTTGTACAGTATCTTTTAATTATTTATTACTTGTCCCTGTCGATCACGGGGTTTCCAGTGCTGAGCATTTCCGCTTCATCACTGTGGCTGCATCGTTGACTCAGACGTGCTACGTACCTCACAAAGTGGCTGAACAAGTGTTCATCCTTTCTCTTCACCATCAACTTTCTACTCTTGCTTTCTTCTACCTTGTTAGCATTAGCTCTTCTCACCATCCAATCTTCTACAAATATGTCCCCTCAAGATACATCAACGGCTCTCGTGGTCACAACGACTGTTCTCTCAACTGTTGCCTTTCTCGCCATCGCCCGCGCACTTCTCTACCCTGTGCGCCCAAAAACCATTCGCAATCCGCTCAAGGCGGGCGTGTACGACAAGGCCAATGCTCATAAGTTGAAGAATCTTGTTTATCACCCTGATCAGTTTCCTGGCGCTCGAGATGTCGAAACCCCAGTAAGCCACTATCTCACGGCCTGATACCCAGAACTATGTTGACCACAAACTATTAGTACGGAAGCATTCGTGTTTACGAGTTTGGCCCTGAGGACGGTGAGAAGGTCTTGTTTGTGCACGGCATCAGCACACCTTGCATCACTCTTGGGCCTATAGCTCTTGGGCTCGCCAAACGCGGCTATCGTGTGATGCTCTTTGTAAGCTTCTTGCTATCTGCCTATTCGCGCTCTCCAGCTTGGCTAATGTCTCTCAAGGATCTCTTTGGGCGTGGTTTCTCCGATGGCGTCGCTGATATTCCACACGATGCCCGTCTCTACGTCTCCCAAATGCTTCTCGTCTTGGCTTCTAGCCCTCTTGCATGGACCGGTACAGACGCCTTCCGCCTTGTTGGCTATTCTCTCGGCGGTGGCATCGCAGTTCACTTCGCCAATGCGTTTCCTAACCTCGTGCGCGACCTCGTACTCCTCGCGCCTGCTGGTCTAATCCGCACCGCCTCATTTGGCCGCGTCTCTCGATTCCTCTTCGTCTCCGGCCTCGTCCCGGAGCGAATTCTCGCCGTTGCTACACGCAGTCGTCTTCAAAAGCCTATCGCCGCTTCAGCCAAGCCACCTCCCAAGACGCCCATCGAGGCTGTCATTACGCCGCCACTCAATGTTGCCGAGGCAGAAGTGGCTCCAGCGTCTGGTGAGGCCGTTACGCCGTTGGAGCAACGTGTCATGGAGTATGTGCGCTGGATGGTCACTCATCACAATGGTTTCGTTCCCGCGTTCATGTCAAGCATTCGCTTTGCACCCCTAACCGATCAGCATGAAGCATGGGCCAAGTTGTCCAAGCGTGCTCCTGGTACTACAGCTATTTTACTAGCTAGATCTGACGAGATCATTGATCCCGATTCCTATCGTCGGGATGCACTGTCTCTCGTTGGCGGTGAGCACCATGTCCGCTGGCGAATTCTTCCAGGGAGCCATGATTTCGTTATGACGCATGCGGGAGACATCCTTAGCGAGATTGAGGACATGTTCAACACTAATAAGGTATGATGATGGTCGTGCTTTATTGTATCTCTGTTCGATGTCTTCCAACAACAGGGCTCCAGACATTTACAAAGAGCGAGAGCAGGGAGTTGGGTTAAGGAGTTTGTTATATTCATGGCCTTTCTTGTTTTCTGGGATAGAATACAGAGTAGAGAGCGATTTACATATTTTTCTATTTTGCACTCGCTTCCATGTATCCGTTGATGGTTGGCTAATAAAAGCAACCGTCATCAACGATCCAAGGCTTGACTTTGACACTATATTCAATTAGCACACTCCCACCATCTCAGTCACCGAGCAAGAGTACCCACCATGTTCCAGTAGACGCCCCGCCTCTTCAGTAACTCTGCATGGCATCCTTGTTCCAATAACTGGCCATCTCCCAGGACAAAGATCACATCAGCATTCTGCACTGTGGCCAGTCGATGTGCTACCACGAGCATCGTGCGTCCTTCACTAGCTCTTTCAAATGCCGACTGGACTAGCTTTTCGCTTTCCGAATCAAGGGAGCTCGTAGCTTCGTCAAGAAGTAGGACTTTTGGGTCGCGAATCAGAGCCCGAGCAATCGCCACGCGCTGCTTCTGACCACCTGAAAGTGATACACCACGTGATCCAATGTTTGTATTGTAGCCCTCCGGTAATGAGACGACAAAATCGTGAATCGAGGCATCACGGCACGCTTGGTGTAGTTGCTCATCGGTGATTGCTAAGGGGTCGACTCCAAGTAAGATATTCTCCCTGATGGTGCCCTGGAAGAGGGTGGCTTCTTGGGCCACGAGAGAAAAGTACTTTCGGTATTCGTACAGGTTGATATCGGTAGCATCCTTGCCATTCAGGAGGATACGGCCCTTGTCCAAGTCGTAAAATCTGTTTCTTTAGCCATGGTACAATGTAATCGCAGGTCGAGCAACTTACCTTTCAAGTAACGAAATGATCGATGACTTTCCTGAGCCCGAGGCGCCTACGAGGCCAGCAAACTGTCCCTTCTCAATCTTCAGGCTCAATCCTTTGAATACGGGTGTGCTCCTAGTCGGGTACCAGAAGGCGATGTTTGCCAGCTCAATCGACATTCCACCCTCTGTATCTGGGATCTCCTGCGAGGTAGAGACCTTGTCTCGCGGTCTGCTCTCTCTCATGTTTAGAATACGATTCGCAGCTGCAGAAGCCATCGCACTGTTTGGTCCAAAGCCAAGGGCTTGCCCGGCTGCCTCACTTCCATTTGTAATCGCCACTGTGAGATGTAAGTAGGGGTCAGAAGCGTTTGGGTCTCAACCTGCACTACTCGAATACAGAGAGGCACAAAGTTCACTTACTGAAACAGACGAAAAAAGCAACTAGACCAATTTCATGTCTTGACAAAAGACGACCTCCCCACCAGAAGTTTAGAGCTTGGCATGCCATACTGGCACTATCAGAGAAACCAAAGAGTATGCTCACCCATCTGGCTTTTCTGTATGCTGACACAACATGTTCGTTGAGTAAGTTCTGATATCGGAGGCAAATCGAATCTTCCAGTGTCAGCGAAGTGACCGTTCTAAATGCTCCTATTGACTCAGATGCAAACTTTGAACTCTCTGCAAAGACATCATTGTTCATCTTCTCGAATGCCAGCTCGTATTTGAAGCGCCAGTACGCTGAAACGATCATTATGGGTAACACGACACAGCATGAGACGAGAGCTAGTTTCCATGCGAACGCGAACGCAATGGATATTGCACCAACCACGTTGAAGAGAGCGACAAAGACACTAGCCATGTTCAGTCCCATCAACTCTTCAAGTTGCTTGGGGTCCTGGCCAAGCCGGGACGTTATTGTTCCATGAGAGTGGTCTTCATGGTCGAAAAATGATGTTTTCTGAAACATTACCGCATCAAAATACTGCTTCTGGTATTTCACGCGTATCGTAGATGACATCCGAGTGGCCACGAAGACAACTACAAAGTAGCTGATTCCGATTCCTGAAGCCAGGGCGACGAACATGAGTGACCAGAAGTTGCTCCCGGATACGTTCGAGTCAGTCCCTATGTCGTTGAAAGAAACAATAATCTTCCCGAAGATCCATGCCTGTAATGGCACTCCAGCTCCCACACAGGCACCGGCAAATAGAGTCAGAAAAAACGCTGGCCAGACATTCTTTGACTCGTAGAACAGTCGACCAAAGCTTGCAAAGAAGTTCCGCGCCTTGTCTTTAGAGGCCTCCGTCGACGTGTCGACCTCGGAAGCTGCAACACTCGTCACGTTGGCCAGGGCGGGCTTGTCCTCAGCTTCAGTCGACTCGTCTCCTGTATCTGTGGGTTCTCCAAGTGATAGGGATTGTGCATGCACAAGCCCTGAGTAGACTCCGCCCTCGATCGTCATGAGACTGTCATGTGTACCTGATTCGGCGACTTTGCCCTTCTTCAAGACTATGATACGATCTGCTTTCTTAATAGTCGACAGTCGATGGGCTATTGTGATAGTGGTCCGGTGTTTTGCAGCTCTGTCAAGGGCCGCCTGGACAATCCTCTCACCGCGGACATCAATAGCACTAGTGGCCTCATCCAGTATAAGTATGCTTGGTTTTCGCACGATAGATCGTGCAATAGCCAACCTCTGTCTCTGTCCACCGGAGAGTTTGGCACCACTATCACCAACGAGCGTATCCAGCCCCTTTGCATGTGTCAGCCTTGATGGGTTTTCGCCAAGATTTGGCCACAACTTACATCTGGCAGTCGATCAATGAACTCATCGGCGAATGATTCTCGACAAGCCTCCCTAACCAGCTCTCTCTTCTTACCTTCGGTCTCATTTTCCCATGGACTTCCGATCAGACCATAAGCAACATTCTTATAGATCGTGTCGTTAAACAGAAATGGCTCCTGCGAGACGAGACCTATCTGGGACCTCCACCACTTCAAATCGATGTCGTCCAACAATCGGCCTGCTGTCGAGATTCGCCCATGGACTTCGATAGGAGGTCCTGAGTCTTCAGGCTCGTTACCAACCACGTTTTCGGCGTCGATATTATCATCACTCTCGTCTTTCTTGTTCTTGTGGCCCCCTTTTTTCTCTTTCTCAATGACCTTGGCAAGAACGTGTTGATCCTGTAAGGTATACCATCTCTGGATGAGTCCAACAATGGTCGATTTGCCTCCCCCAGACGGCCCGACGATCGCATTGATTTTTCCAGCCTCTATACACAAGTCCAGGCCATCTAGCACCTTGACATGAGGCCGGCTAGGGTAAGCAAAGGTAACACCCTCGAAAATGATATCCTGTGTCGAAGAGACTTCGGGAACCTTTAGAGTACCCTTGGCAGGCTGCGGAGCGTCGATAGCAACAAAAAATTCGCAGGCTGCCACGGTGGCTTTTCCAACAGCTAGTAACGGCGTAGATGTTCGTTCGAGTGAAAGCACGACAATCATAACAGAGAGCAATACGCTGGAGCTATCAGCACAGTATCATTTGTGATGTGGACGGACTCACACAAGGACATCACCCACGTTGTCCAATCTTCCCTCAGAATAGGACTTTGCACCAAACCAAAAGCAAAGTGCGAAGCCAGCATATAGCCCGAAAAACTACGCATGTCAGCAGCTTCAAGTTGAGCCACTATTCATGGTACTCACTATCAAACCCAGTTGTCCGCCGACAAGGGGAGAGAGAAGTTTACCATGTTGGTGGGTTTCCTCGACGAACTGGCCGTATCGCTTGGAAATGCGTGATTCTGCACCACACGCGGCCACCATTCTGACGCTCGCCAAAGCTTCGCTGGCAACCGCACCAGCTCTGCCCTCTGCCTAATTCTTGGTCAGCAGTCGAGGTTTTTGAAGGGACAGGGCACTGCAAACCTTTGTGATGAGGGCATTAACCTTGAGTATCATGGGCAGAAATGTTCCCAAGACAAGGAAAAGGTATAGGATGATTGAAGACGTGACAAGGGTCAGAGACCAGTTCTTGACGAATGCTACAATAATCGCAGCTACAATAGTTGAGTTGTATTCAACAAAAGTGCCAAGTTTTTCTGATATGCCTAGCTGCAGGACATTGGCTGTAGAAGTGATGGTGCCTGTGGCATAGCCTGGAGGCATTGAGTCGAGAACATGGATAGATTGACCGAATAGTCTTTGTAGGTAGTGAAGTCTGATGGCGGATGATAACCTGATGCCTATCATGCGGAAGACGAACTAGAGGTGGTCAGATCAGACCGAGTGCTTGAATGAACAGTTAGTTGATTGGCCATACCTTGTTGATAGAGTTGAGCACGAAGCGACCCAGAAACAGGGCGAACATATACAACGCCAACTTATCGATGCTTTTGTTGAATTCACTTTGCGATGTTGTGCTGCCTGGCAGGAAGTATTCTGTAAAGTTGCCAACGAATTGTCCTAGTGATATCGTCAGGAACAGATTCATAGTTAGGAGTTGTGAGTACGTTTACCAAAAACCACATTCATTAATGGCAGCGTCTAAAAGACGCGTTAGCTATAGTGCCTGGTGATCTTGTCTTGATACCGAGGTTTGGAGCAACTTACAATCCCTGCTCCAATGCTTGCAAAAAAGCCTGCAGCATACGCAAAGAAATCCCATTTTGTTGCGTAGGAGAATATCCGCTACAAGTTATGTTAAGAGTGCTATTGATACATTGCGCCCTCAGGGGTTACTCACCAGGTAATCTTTGAAATTTGCTGTCCGCTCGGGTCGGGCTTTTGCCTTGGCCTGCAGCTCGCCTTCTTTTGCATCATTCGTTAATGGGCCTTGAGGCTCCGAAGGAGAGTTGGCAGACTTCTCGATTTTGTCATGATGCTCAACAGTCATGGTGGCGACGAAACTTAGACACCTTCACGTATGGGGTCTAGGACAGCAGATCCAATATTTCAAATGAGGACAATCATGGAAATCGGTGGCTCTCAAAGTCGCGTATTGGCTAAAAGAGTAATCTGAGTATAGAAAGAAGAGGAATCGATGGTTGGCTGATATAGGCAGACATCAACTGATGCACTGTATAGGAAGACTTTAAGTACCTAGTCGAAGCCCAGACTTGTAGGTTTAGTTGGTAGAATATTACCGTATTGGGAAGTCGTTGATACGAGATACGAGACCAGTAGGCATTAGTTAAGGTAAAAACTGGTGATTCTTGACGTGACAAGGGTCTTAAACTGACGGCGGTCGATGAAGGGTGCCTGTGGTGATCAACAACGCAGGGAAACCAATTGTATTCTGTCAAATCTATTATATTTGAGACTGGACTCGATCTTTTGAACACTTTTCATCCACCAATCCCTGTCTGTCAGCATGCTAATGGCTTGGTCACCACAGACCATGTTTTGACTCGGGGCCTGTGAAGAGGGACCGAGTACGCGCACACAGATGGAATTGTATGATATTGGACTAATTTATAGGTAGTAGGTACGCAAGAAATGTTCCCAAATAAGCTTGATTGAACGCTTACAATGAACTACCTCGCCTACCAACTCTAATATTTATGAGATTATACAATAACCACGAGCCTGTACTGTACAAGTCGTCTGTCTGCCTGGATGCCCGTCATGGACTTAGTGAGCTGACCTGTCCTGCTACGTATTCCTTAGTTACAGGTCGGCACAGCCAATAGCGCCAGCTTGACATGATCTAATTTCCAGCCTCGCTTCGGGTAAGCTCTTCGGGTTCGGATCGAATCAAGATTCCGATCCAATGTGAGTTGGTGGTGTGCATGTGAGATATCCCGTCACAGCACTCGCGTATCATTTCTGGGGCATGGGGTCCATGGAAGGATGACTTTAAATCTGACGCGTACCTCAGTGAGCGTCCCGCAATCTCAAGAAGCTTAGGATGATGCTGAATGTCCTGTTTCCTAATTATCGTGGGTGTCGGATTGTCTCATTAGACAAGTCTAAATAGTAGGATCACTTCTTCCCATCATGATAAGTTTCAGAGAAAATGCATTTAAACTCCCCCAAAAATACACACAAGTATTAAATAGGTACCTAAAGTTTACTTTTACGGCGATAAAAGGGGCACGATAGATGACTACCCTATAATATAAGCATGCATGCCTACATATATACTAGGTATCTCAGTAGCTTTTGTGATCATTTCTTGTGCAAACATCTATTAGTTCTTCCTGTAATAAGCAACTGCCTTAGGTACCTATGCTGATAATATCAGGTCGCTTTTTAGGTGAAGACTTAAACGGCGTCGCTCGACGGCTTCTTGTCGCTTTCCATGACAATTATCCAGAGGTAAGCGCACAAGCCTTGTCGATTTGTATAAAACCGCCAATGTATCCAACCTTTTCTCATAAACCCCGAAGTTCCGGATCGCTATGACATCTATATATAATAAACTACAAAGTGTATATTTACCCTATACATCTATGCTTTGTGTAATAAACCTTGAACTTTGGTGTATTAATAATACCCGTAAAGAATTCAAGCCAATTAGTACAGTGTTGGTGTTGAAGGCACCTACCTTATATATTAGCCAGCCTACTTAGCCCGAGACCGTAGTTAGCTACAGTTAATATATATACATCCCCCTTAATAGGTTATAAGCCCCTTATATATATATTTACTATATAATTAGAAAGATCTTAGCTATTACTAATTAATTTAGAAGGCAGAAATACCTTACCTTAAAGGTTAGCTTACTAAAGAACCCCTAAAGGAGAGAATTAGGCGCCTAAAGAGCCCTTATATCTTTTAAAAACACTAAAAACTATTA
>JAAOAI010001043.1:0-12131 GCA_013758895.1 Fusarium bulbicola | reverse complement strand
GGTCGCTGCCACTGAAGTCATCTCGACTTACACTGAGGGCCATATAAACATCCATTCATTCATAGTATCTAAGCACACCAACAGTCGGGTCCAGTCGTGGATTTTGGCCATGTTGGTATCATCCTGAAAGCACATCACGGCCATATCGGGTGCTGGCTTCTTCAAGTTTCCCGGCAAGAAGATGTGATCTCCTATCGTAGACCAGAATATAAACCGCTGGAGTGAGTCCAAGAAGCTCTCTTTGGTCACGGGTGTGATTCATACTCAGTGTCGGTGCATTCTCCTGGATACCATTGAGATGGAGAGTCTTACACGCAAGGGTGTAAATAGGTCGTTAGAGAGAGGTCCAGGAAAGATATAGTGTCGCCATTTAAGCTGAGAAATGCCTCTTGGCTTGCTTAGCTTGAAGAGAGAGTAATAGATCTCGAATCATATGGTCTCTTTAACGTTTTCTCTGAAGGGATGGTGATGTACGTAAAGATAAAATTGCATTGGGTCGTGGAAACCAGAGTATTGCAGAAGAGGATTGCGAGAGTCTCGTTCTACCTAGACGGAAACTATGTTAATGCTTTCCTGGCAGGCAGTACAACAACAGGGGGGATCTCACACTTTTTGATATGTCAAAATAAGAATCATCCCCTCCAGGCATTGCCGGGATCTTGACAGTAGGCGATACTCGCCGGGCACTCGAGGAGATGAACTCCTATTACATTTGCGGTAGCGCTCGCAACCCGTCGGTTTAGCATAATAGAGATAAATTTTTGATTACTTGGAGTTAGATAGATTAATGCAGACTCTGGGATGAGTAAAAAGCTCGAATTATATACGCCATCGAAGCTTCCAGCCGAGCTTCCTGAATGGGCACGATCTCTTCCGATGGGACTGCCATAGTGTGTAGAATCTGAGCTCGATGGCCACTTAGACGAGGCGGAGTGCAGCTATTAAAACCATTAGTACTGATCAGTAGATAATGCCGGATTGATTTACAGGTGAGGGTCGGTCTTAAGTATGGTTCGTATTGTTCTTAGAAGAAGAGGACAGCCTCAGGTTCGAATAAATAATTTGCGATCTGCATTATAGAGAACCACAGAGATGAAGAAACAGTGATATTTACAAATAAATGTTAGGGTTATGCTCCGGCGCATGCCATTTGACGTGGTTGGTATGTTTACAGCTGAAGTAGGTAGTGGTTTTGAAAACCAAGATGCAGCATGAAAGTCGCCCCTTAAACGACTGACAGCGAGGCTGGCTCAAAGTGGTGGTCTGACAGAAGTTCTTAGTGAATAAGGGGACTAAATTCACTAGCATGTAATCGAAGGGTAGGTAAGTGAGCGTGATGCAGCAAGATAAGCAACTGATTTCCTGTGAATTTGAATGAAGGAAGCAAGGCATCCTATAGGCATAAATGGCAGATAAGTCAACTCGGCATATTCAAGCACTGGCAAACACTGGCGGACCCGCCTGTTTGGTGAATGAACCGCAAATGTTTATAATTTCTTCCCGTCACTCTCTTCCTCACGCCTCTCCATCTCTCTCCTCCATCTTTTCTCTCTCGCATCACCGTCAATACCGCAAAAACCCCACGAACCTCACTATTATGGGTCCCGAATTTGAAAAGGGTAATTCCCAGGAAAACTCCTCGCTCTTTGGGAAGCTGCCCCCGGAACTCAGGCGCCAAATTTTCATCTACCTCTTTGGAGAGTCAGTCGTGCATATCAAGTTTCATCAAAGCAAGGGTCAGTTCAAACGTGAGGGTCGCCCTAATCCTTCAAAGGTCCCTGGATGGTGTCACTGCGTCTGCAGAAAAGGCAGGGGAGCTCTTGCGCATCGACATTCAGAAAAAGACCACAAATGGTGTTACCTTTCTGCGAACGTTATGTTCACCTGCAAGTGGGCGTGAGCAAACCAAACAATAGCATCTCTGAACCAGGACTGACAAGCTATAGCTTTCAAAGCGGCCTCCATGTGCTCTATGGTACCAACCACTTCATGTTCGATGATCTGCAAGATTATACCATGTTCAGCTCTTGGGTTACCACCAAGCAAAAGTATATCAAGCATCTCAATATATACCTCCGGCACAACCATTACGACAGCTATTATGTTGACTTCTACCGTCTTACGGCTCTGATTCCTCGCACCTCACTCAAAGAAGACTTGGAGGTCCGAATCGACCTACAGCACCTCATATCCAACGGCAATGATGGCTATTTTGCCTTTGATGTCGCGGACGAGATGTTGGACAGGGTGAAAGAGTTTCTGTATGCTCTGGACGAAAGCTCGGTGTCGATGCTTGAACTTTGGCTGCCGGGGATATTGGAGATGTTTGTGGAAAGGGAGAAAGAACGTGAATGGTATCCTTGGCAAAAGACTGTCTGCCTGTTCGAGCACGAACCCGAACACAATTCCGAGGAAGAAGGCCCAGAGTCTGATGACGAGAATTACGGCCTCGTCGTATTTCCCACGCGAGGGGACTTCTAATGTCATACTTCAAGACAAGTCTGCGCCATAAGGTGAATTGTAAGGCCGGGAGTGGCGGATCTATCCAGGGGTCGAGACATGTATTCAGTGCTAGATCCTGACGCAACAGTAGCGAATATGGCGGATGGGTTGAGAGTTACCTTCTCGTGTAGTATATGCTGTTGGTTTGAACAACAGAGGTAGCTGGAGTTCTTAGTAAATGCCGTGGATCTTCTTAATATCGAAGCTATGTGGACGAAATCCAACGCTTTGGATCGCGAGTGGCCACTACTGACAGTGCAGTGATAGCTTTAGTTTTATACGTCAATATTAGCTGGTAACTGTTCCAGTTTGCATATCGATTAGGATTATCGTGAAGAATTTGTTTCCAAAACTCAGCCGTGCGCGGCGTCAATTCAACAGAGATGTCTCCTTCATCCTTTGCCACAAACTCTTTGTTAATGGACAATCCGCGTTCCTTCGCTACCTCAAATATGACCTATTATTCATTTCGTTTTCCATATTTCCATATTCCTCTTTTCTAATTTTCATCTTCATTTTCTCCTTATCCTTCTGTTTCTGGATTCCCTCACAACCATCAACACCGGAAAGCCTCTCTGAGCCAACCTCGACTGTCAACTGTCAAGTCAGACATCTGGAACGGTATGTACTCTGATGAAGCAAAGAAGCTTTGTACAACCACTTACAACCCAAGATTACACTGACCCAAGTGTCATTCAGCTTGTGGAAGCATAGCCATTGTGGAAGCATAGCCAAACGTCTCTTCATCCACTAAGACCAAGGTCTTCCTACCTTAATCATGCAATCACCTCGATTGCAGCAATTTATGGAGGCTCCCCAGAAGTCCCTATTCTTCACCAAGCTCAATCACGATATTAGGCAGCTTGTCTACCGCGAGCTTCTTGGATCGCTCACTATTCATATTACTCACGAACGAGTAATCCGTGGTTTCGAAGGTCGAATATCATGTCTACATGTCGGGAAAATACACACCAACATACTCTTAGCCTGTAAAGTGGCGTAAGCGTATTCTTATGAATTTCCATGGTGATAGATCGACTGACTTGGACAACTTCAACGAGGGAGTATACCTCTTTTATCGACTTAACACATCCTACTTTCAACGTAACATACGACGCCGTCGATTTCTCGCACTTCCGAAGCTGAGTGCTGCTGTCGTCATCATGCCTCTTGCCTTTGGGGAAGAGGTGAAGAAGATGATAAAGACTTCGGGTCCTCACATCTCGTTTGTGTGCCGCAATAAATCGCCATATTCCCGTAGTCCTCACAGGTTACTGAAATCTTCTGCGTCACGAATACCGTCGGGACCTTCTTCACTGTACTTCTTCCCGCCCTCAAGCACATCAGTAACACCATGAACGGCGTTCTGCAGCCAGTACTGCGTCCCGTTTGGAGTTGCAAGGGTCTTAGCCACCACGCTATCTCCGACCAGGTAATTCTCATCCAGCGTCCCCAGATATAGATCAAATATTGGGGCGTAATCAGCTGAGCGCCATGCGATCGACGTGCCACAGTCACCACAGAAGCCTCGGAATCGACCTGGGGAGGACATGTACTCTTTGAAGGACAGGAAAGTGTTGAGTGCTGGACTGATTTGCTTGGGGGATATGACAAGGAATTGAGCGACCAGGGAAGATGTCCACTTGCGACACGTGGTACCTGTTTTGTGTTTGCTAGTTATCTTGGAGTCTCTAGGTAGAAATAGACATACATTGGCATGCTGATGACTGTGTACAAGTGAGTTAGCTCAAGTGATTAGAGATAATACAAGCACAACTCACAATTGGTGGCCATGGGTACTCTTGGTCAAAGTTGACAGTGTACCGAATAGCACCACAGAGACATCCGCCTGTGATAACAGAAGGGGTATCTTGGTCCTTATCGCTCATGATGATCTTTGAGTGTGCGTAATAGATGATGTGGGGGGTAGAATATATTACAGTCGATGGTCGTTGACATGAAAACCCAAAGGTCGTCGGTTTAGGCGTTGATGTGTATGAGGAACCAGAACCGATTGGATGATATTCCCGTGCATTCAAGGCAGCCAATCATGATTTGCACAGACACCTGGAGGTGTTGTGCACTTTCGACTCTAGTCAACGTTGTACATTGGGAAATCATGAAAAGGATGATACGGGAGTGCGCTAGTTAGAGATAATGGAGGCCAAGGGTCTACTATGGGATGTGTCTGTAGACGGGGACTAAAGTCTTCTTCCAAGTACTGCTACCCATCACTGTCATTCTTCAACAACTTGGTCATTCCTCTCACTATTAGTTCAAGAGTCGCCATCTTGTTCCCCTCAGAAGTCGAGTCATAGCGGCTCTGAGGGCTTGTGGCGACACATTCTAAGCTTCAGCCCCCCCTCTAGCTTTTCCGACCATATTCCCTTGACAAGTTCCGAGAAGCCATCCATGCCACAGCCATCAATTACACAAGTGACCCGCCCGTTGCCAACAAGAGTCTCAAATCCGACTTTGATGGCCTGGCCTGCAAGTCTCTTGCTCTCAGCAGTGTGTATGGGCCATGGTTCCCCGTTGCTCATATACACATGAAAGCGCAGGTTGAGCTCCTGCTTCATCTCTGAAAGAGTATGGCACATCATTGTGAACTTGATGGGTTGTGGTCTCCCCGTCCTTTCAAGTTCGCTTCCATAGCAGACCAGGTCGCTGAATTTGATCGATACTGGGGTATCGATGTGCGTGAGTAAATGATTCAGATCAGGAGCAATCTGATAACTTTGAAACTCCACAAGTTCATCCATAGCTTCAAACTCGAAAGTATTTGTCTGGTAAAGAATTTTTATACCTTGCTCAAAGCTAGTAGCAGTATGGCCACTAAGGTAGCAACAGTGGCAGTGAGCACAAGAAGTGTGACTTACGCTCGTTTGCAAGTAGGAATGAACCCCGAAGATAAATGACATTTCCCATATCCATCTTTTTCTTCATAATTGAAATGTCGATATGGCCCTTCGAAGCAAAGAAAATGCTTCCATTGAGGGACAGTTGGCCGGTCCCTCGCCTTGTGTTCCCAATCATTGTCGCTCGGCTGCGGTGCGCATTCAACATGGAGTCTGCGTTTGCCAAGCAAGTTGATCAAGATCATGTCATAAATTTCTGGCGGGACATTTGCGACAAACGGAGACTGGTTCTGCAGCGAACAATCGCTGAATCTGATAGCCATGATGCTGTATCGAGTGGAATGAAAATTTGGTGTAGGGGAGTTGGAAGTGAGAGAAACTAGGTAGGCAGAAGATGGGAATCGGGCAGCGACGTCAATAGATGTTGGTAACACCAGGACACGCCCAAAATAACAGGCCAAGTCATTTGTCGATCAATTAGTGGCTACCTCAACATATATGAAATATCGGCTTCTGCAGCCTGCCTGGTCCTGACATCTTGGAATGCTCTCTTACCAAACTCCATCATCATCATATCTGCGTCTTCGTATCATAACCGCGGGATGCATCGATATGTTGCTAAACACGAGCATCCAAGTTGTCACGGAAGAACCTTGAATAGTCGGTGATCTAGGTGTGAGTGACGAAGACGAACCGATTTGTATTTCCCTCTCCGATACCTCTGATGTCGAAGTTTGGGACAAATTGTATTTCAATTATTTAACTGAACTACTCTTGTAAGCATGAAGAATCTTAACAATTACCTCATAGGGATCTATCTCATGATCCAAAATTGTACACACCATTTGCCGTGGCCCATACCAACCCCCAGACAATAAAACAGCTTGGCCCCTCTATGATAATCCATTGCGCATCGTGTACAGCTATACAACACTCTCATTCCTTCTCACATAATCCCATCGCTTATAGTGAATATAACATAGCAATCTCTTACGCCCTCTTGCGCAAAACATCCCGAACAATGTTCCTACACTCACTCGGTTCCTCAAAAACATGCCACGCTTCAACTGGTACATTTTTGAATGCCTTTTCGAATCTCTCCAGCTGGTTCTTCTCTTCAATACCAATAGCAGCGACGTCTGTGGCCTTACGAATGAGTATCATCTTGACCCAGCCTGGGAATGTTCGATAGCTACAAGCGAATCAGTAAAGAGGTACTGTATTAGTGCGGGCTACTTACATTTCGCCATATGCCTCGGGATCGGATTGTGTTGAGTCACCGATCAGGATGAGCTTTCTCTTTGGTAACCACGAGTGAATCTTCTTCATGCGATCTGCCTTGTACTCCTCAGTTCCCATTGTTAGCGCCGACAGCAAACCTGCTATCGTGCGCCAACTCGAATCTCGGAGGATCAATGTGCCTTGCGGGAAGTAGCGGTCTCGGAATTCTCGAAGAAGGGGGTACAGGTTGTATGGGGATGCTGAGAGGTAGAACCAAGGAGTATCACGGGGGAGAAGAGTCTGAAGTTCCGAGTAAAGCTCTGGCATCCCAGGCACTGGTGTTGGCTCGTCGACAAAGGTGGTCTTGAGGATGCCTAGTGGATCGCTGGTCAAGGTGACTTTGATGGTGTCGTCGACATCTGAGCCATGTTAGTCTGTACGGCTGATAGGCAAAAATTAAAGAAACATACCGGATATGACGGCCCAGCCCTCAGGTCCAGCGTAGTAAGTCTGCATGTCATGAAGGCCTTGAGTGCCTTGAGGTACCAACGCTGTAGCATCAACTACCGACCCCTTATGGGCGTGATGGAGAGGCTCAACGCTCGTCGTGATACCATTAATACTCGTCGGTCCCAACTTAATCTCCTTCTTCTTATGCTCAATCCAGAAAACCCTCGCTGCTTGAATATCCCAGAGGAACGGAATGATTCTCTTCTCGATAACATCGCGCTCAGCCGCGTCGTCCGCCAACCCCAACGTTGAAGCAATTCCAGACACTATATCCGCCACGCGACACTTGGGCTCGTTCTCAAAAACTGCAGCGACAAACTCAGCTTCCCACTGGTCGGTCTCAGAGTTTTGGTACGCTGTGTTATCCATCAACCACACTATGTCGCCAGCATCGACGGCTTTTCCGAAGGGGTTCCATTGCGCAAAGCGGGAGAGCCACGCTGAGACATTGACAGGTGCTGAGAGCGCAGCGGCCTGTGTCTTTTGAAAAGCGGCGGATTTGGGATCGGGCAGATCGTGCTCGATCTTGTCAAAGTTTCGGGTCTTTCGAGTGCGCAGTTGCATATCGGCTGCGAAAGCGCTAGGATCAAAGTCTAGTTTGTCCGCCATCTTGAAATGCGACAACGAGCTAAAGATATATAATATAGGTAGGTAGGATGCGTTGCCTTGGGAAGGCAAATGAGGTCTCGTGCTGTATGAGTCCTAGGGACAGTGAGGCTGTATCAGGAGCCGCAAGGTCTCGTGGATGTCTAGGTCAGGTTTCAGGGCGTGAAAGTGCAAAAAATAGGCAGCGAGACAATGTTTTATGTTCAAGGTATCTTGTTCTCGAGAAGGCGGTCTCATGGATTAACAAGAGAATAGAAGGTTCAGGGTCTCAGTCACAGGAGGAAAGCGCGTGTGTTAAGGACTTGCCAGCAGCTCAGGTCTTGGCTTTAATGTACGTGACCTCATATGAAGGTCAAATCGTTTATAGAGGCTGCGACGTGTTTTGTTTAAGGTCTTGGACTTGTGACGTCGCTGCGTGATTAGCGACGCCGATCTCCAAGGCTTGTGGGGGTGGAGATTTACCCGCGTGGGCGCTATGCCTAGAAGAATGACCTGTCCAAAGCCAAGATTGGACCGTTTGAGTGTGGCTTGCAGTGGGCTATGCTATAATTCTGACAAAAACAGGAGTCGGAGGGCATTAATTAGAGTGCCCTGTGTTCATGTTGGCATCATATTTGCAGTTGACCTCTCGGGTGTTGGATTTGCCAGGCGAGAGAGGACCCTTGTAGTGATCGATCGAGGTTACAGGGGTTAGGTCAACTGCCGCATTACGTCACATCCTTAACTGGACTCGACTGTAGGTACCTACCTTAGGTAGACTGTTGGATCACGAGATGGCCGTCTAGGTAATGTATAGCCAAGCCAAGCCAGGACAAGGACGGACATTTAAATCCTGCAGGCTAGAGTTAACCTCTTTGGTGATCAACCAACTTTAACTTAATCTCTTCCCTACCGATCTTCACGTTTCAATGGTTTCCGTCCCGCTTCCTGGTACTAGATCCAGCATCTACCCGGCAATCTCGGCCTCGGGTGAGCCCCTTGTTAGTCCCTCCAGGTTCGGCCCGTACGTCAAGAACAGATTTTGTAGTCACTGATGGGGCTCACAGGATTGTCAATTTCGTATTGGCACTTGTACGGTAGCTTATTCGTTCTCCATCTTATCAATAAAGCGATTCTGTTTACTCCTAAACGCCATCCATCCATCCATCCATCCTGTCTTTAATCATATATGCATTTCCATGTCTCTAACCACCGGGTATCAACCAATACCAATGCAATGCAATGTAATGTCAAATGCAAACTGAAACCCAACTGATCATACACGCTTGCTCGAACTACCATCCCCCGTATAACCAGCCTTTCTTCTTCTGCGCACTGAACAGCTCATCTTTGATCTCTTGCACAACCGCTTGAACTGCGCCCTTCATGGCCCTTTCGCTTATCGTCAACGAGTCGTAGAATAAATGGTCGTTCTCAACGGCACAGTCAGCCGTGACCTTGTCCGGATCGATAGTTAGATCAGACATGTCAGCCTTGACACATGAAGTCCAGACATCGGCGAATCGCATCGTCGCGTTTGGTGCCATCGTGCCGCGTCCTCGCAGATCTACCACCGCGGCGTGCTGCATCTCACCCTCTGTCATAGCATCGAGAAGCACCTTTCCAATGTCCATCGCCAGCCCGTTACGCATGGGGTATGGAGCTTGGATAACACGCTCGTCCTCGTATGTCTTCTTCGCCTGGTCCTTTGTATCTTCGCTGTGTTCAACTGGCTCAACACTCTCGGTTCTCTTTCTCTTGCTCTTGCTTGATGCCTTGTCCTCAGAAGCCGGCTTCTGGGGTTTCTTGGTCGATCTCTCATTCCACTCAGCAACTGCAAAATCCACCTCTTGGTTCCAGTACTTGGTCAGTTCCGCGGCATTTCGGGTATGCTCTGCTACGCTGTTGGGTGCTGGTGGCGCCTGTCGAGCTTGCCACGCCGGTGTCAAGGATATATCGAAAATCATAGGCGCTATAATGCGAAAGCTCTCGAACTTGCGTTTGTCGACACTATCTAGAGCGCCGGGTGCCGTCAGCTCTCTTATCTGCGTTTCGGTCGCATTCGTCCAAAAGTCCGAGTACGCGATGGAAGTTGGGTCTAGTGATCGCTCGTACAGTATTTCAGCCTGGTCAAGGATAACTCTCGCCATGTCTGTAATAATATCTTCCGACTTCGTCCTTGGCATTGCAGCCATGTTCCAGATTTCCCAAGTGCCGAAGCTGAAGATCCAGAGCGTTTCGCGTGGGGGTATTTCAGGTGGTGGCATCGCGAGGAAGGTCTTCACTTGGCTGGCCAAGTCAGGGACTTTGTCTGGAGTTGAGTACTGTTTAGAAATGAAGTTGTAGTCGAAGGCTGGCTTCTTCTTCACGTCTGTGTGTTTTGTGATGTTGAGAAGATCTTTGACGCCTTTTTGATGGAGTTCGTTGCTGATGAGGCCCCTGTTCGGTCGACCATCTGGTACAAATGAGAGATAAGAACTACAGTTAAGCTAATGATCTGTTAGTAAGTAAGATCGATATCACAATATCGAACCTCAGTAACTAACCTCGTCACATAATTCTTCTGTCCATGTTTTGCGTCGAGGATCTTTGATATTACCCACGACATCAGGGGATCCAAACACCACGATCCTCAAATTTGATTCGGGTTCTGGCTCATATCTACCCCAAGAAAATAATCCAGTTGAGCCGCTTCTGAGCTGTCCACCTGATAGTCGATTTGGTAATACGCCGAAGATCAGAAAGGTGGTGAGGAAGAGGGCAGCGAACTGAAGGATATGTTTAGGCGCGCCGCGCCAAACGCGAGTAGAGCAAAAGATGACAACATTCTTTCTACCGAGTCTACCCATGACAGAATCTTGACTGTCACGGCGACTTGGGAGTTGATGATCGAGCTCTGCTGGTGATTTCCATCGTGCTTGAAACATGATGCGCTAGAGTCGAGTAAAAGCGGCTAACAAGAGAAAAAGGCACGGCGATTTCAAGTACTGATGTGAGCCATGGGCAAAATGTATACTATGTCGTTTAATGTCGATGTGTAGGAATAGGATATGTCTAGAACTAGAACTAGAACTAGAAAATGCGAATCCTATGCCGATGATCCGGTAGCCTCTCGAAGTGATTGAGTGCACGTTTTGAGAGGAATGTTGCCGGTGGGAAGCAGTGATTAACTTTGAGCGAGGCGTTTCGAAAGCAGGACGGGATGAGAAACTAGAAACGGCTTCAGGGGGGATGCTGTAGAGAGAGGAAAGGCTATGATAGGTCCAAGACGAGGGAGTTTGAGGTTGACGGGAGCAGCTCCTGGAACAGACCAAGATCAGAGGCTATTGCGAAAATAAGGCTGTACTGTAGGTACCTAGTTAAACAAGATGAAATGATGGATAGAATTTATGGGGGAATAAGCAATTGATTTATCAAGGATAGGTACGCCTCGGGGTCGATAAGTCTAACGGTTACGCTTCTACTTAAACTAACCTCCGATGAAATCGATGCAACGGTCATTGCCAAGCCGACTCTCATCACAACTTTGTTGCGTGGCCAAGACCTCTCACAGACTTGGTATCGCGGGATGTGGTGAGCCTAAAGCGATTCAGGAAAGGGAGGACAAGGCAGAGACGAGAGATTAGAGGCATCCTTGTTTGGAGGGTGGATTTCCATGTGGCCAAGAGAATGAATTAGCGAATCTCATCGAATTGTCTCCCTCTCTCTCTCCCTCTCCTGAATCTCTCGAGACGATTGAAGCCAACAAGAAACGTCACGTCACGGTTACAACGGGATCCGTCTGTACCCACATCCCGGTGCCGTCTTCCGGCGTCGTCATCCGTGGCAGCAACGTTGTCTCTCCCACTTACAACTCACTTCACTTTGTTAAGTTAAATTAGTCCCAAGAAAGCGTCGTCAGCAGTGGAGTCTGAGCCTCCCCTCAAACGGAAGTCCACAGGGCTTACTGTTTTAAAACCCAGTTTTAAAGTATTTTTTTTTTCCTTATTATATCTATAGTATATATTAATTTATTATCTTATATAATTATATTTACTTTTTAAATTTTAATTAAACTAATATATATAAATATTATATATATATAATTACTTTAAAAATTTAAAAAATTATATAAAATACTGTATTTTTTTATACCTTTTTATATACCTTTATAACTTTATAAACCCTAGTTTAAACTACTGTTTCTTTACTAATATTACTTTATTTACAGTTCTTAAACACAAGGTTAATTAGTCACGTGCCTTGGCACGTGCATTTAATTAATAAAGGTTAATTTAGCTTTTGCTAACTAACTTATATAAAAGTTAACCTAATTCCTTTAAACCTTTAGTCCAGAACCCTGCCATTACCCCGCGTTTATCCCTTTGCTCTTATAGTCTTAGACTATAACCAGCCTGTTAATTCTGTATAATTAGGAGGATATAGACTACCTATTTAGCCTTAATAATTACATTT
>JAAOAI010001041.1:0-10320 GCA_013758895.1 Fusarium bulbicola | reverse complement strand
ATAATAATTTTATTTAGCTATAGTATAGGTAGATGTAACATTATAGCTAAAAGTAGGGTATTTTTACAGGTTAGTACGAAATTGTGCCCTTTGGACTGTCTAGGGGATAACCAGTAACAACAGCCTAAAACGGAGCTACCGTATTTGGATGCCGCATATGCAAGGGACATTGCTCCACCACAGGCAATCGACTGGTCTAGAAACTAGTGTAGGATTTATACGAGCCCGCTAAATGGACTTTGAGTCATGTTACCGAGATTAGAGTTCAATGGAAGGATGTTCTATCAATTGCTATAAATAAGCACAATATGTGTCAAGGAACGTAGAACAGCCAATTGTCTGTTCTTGGGTTCCTTCATCTCTACATCTTAGGAGCTTCAAGTCAAAATGAAGTTCCCGACTGTCTTTACACTAGGTACACTGGCAGCACTCAATTGAGCTTATCTCTGCTGACAATTACTATAGCGTTATTCGCAACATGCGATGCTCTCACAGTGACCATCCTCGCAGATACCAACCGCGACGGAAAAGTCGACAAAAAAGACATTGATGGCAAATCTTCATGGACCGGTACTCGAGGCGCCTTAATCTTACCGAACATCGGCGACACTGGTCGTCGTTGTGCTAAGAAATGGGGACCTAGTGTCGACATCATCCCGAGCAATGAGACTTATTTGGACTTGTGCAACGATGCGACAGATGACATCCAACGTAACTCAAAATATGTTGCGCTGCTCAAAACGCTTCCCATATCCGGATTGAGTCCATTTGCCAAGGGCTCTATCCAAGTCACCGACAGAGCAGCCGCAGCAAAAGTTCGTGTCTTCACAAAGAAAGGCAACAAGTGGATCTACGTATCAAGCGATTATGTGTTCTCGGCCAAGAAGCTATCATCAGGCCTCGAACTGGGTATTGATGCCCGTGACGTCCGCCGGCCCAAGGGCTGGGATGGCCATGCAAAGATACAGTTCACAGTCACTGATGGCAAGACAAAAGCAACCGATACTGTCGCTGTCCGAGTTGCCCCTGTACTGACTCATCACCACGGGCAGGTGGCCCAGCGCATTTTTTCAACCGGCGTGAACGAGCCTGGCTCGAACCCGCAGCAGCAGCAGTTTGTGGATGATATCAAGCGCAACGTCGCCAGTTCTGGTATCATAGACCCCATCTTCCTCTTCGACAACCAAGATATCTGGACACAAGACTTTTTCGAGCCCGCTTACTCTAGCATGCCTGGCCCGAACGGCCCGATTACTATTCGAATCATGATCCGATCAGTCCAGAGCTTCCGTAGATCCGGCCGCGATGCGTTCCATGAGCTCCGAAACGACAAGGTCGGCGCAGTCCAGCATCCAGGTAACGGCGATACTATTGACTCTACTGGTAATCTGGAGACAATTCCTCCCTATAAGCACAATGGAAAGTCGTTCCCTCAGGGCAGAACGATCATGGGGGCTTGGGACGGAAGAGCTCCTCTCATGGTTGACTTTCTCAAGGCCCAAGAGGTTCAAGACCCCCTTATCCTCGACACAAGCTGGTTGTACGTTGGCCATGTAGACGAGTTTCTCCAGTTCTTACCTTCCTACAATGAGCGCGGGTGGATCATTATGGTTGCAGATCCGCTCAAGGGTCTTGATCTACTGAAGAAGGCGTCCAAGGCGGGTCATGGAAGTGTCAAGGCTGTTTCCCGCTCGCTTCAAGTGGATGAGAAAAAGCAGGAGCTGTGTCTTCCAAGGCAGACTATCCAAGAGGCTCTCAAGTTCAAGAACTTTGACGACATACAGAAAGAATCTGCTCAACGCATTGAAGCCAATCTCAACATCCTCAAACGAGAGACTGGAATCACTGACAAGGATATCTTTCGAGTTCCCATGCCTTTCTACTATGCCGAGTCGGATAGCTGGTTATGCCCCGGACAGAAGCCATCGGACTCAAATGCAGAGGAAGATTCCTCTAAAACGCCCCAAAAGACCTCAAGAAAGACCGGCATCACCATGGAAGGCGCTATGGGACCCATCTACAAGGCTAAGTCGATCGTGGAGGCCGGTACTCCAAAGAACTCACTACATCGACGGGCGGTTGATACAGCTACCCAGGTCCTGGCTCTTTGGCCGGGTACCGTCAATGGCCTGGTTCTGCCGGACCAAAAGGTCCTTGCACCTAAGCCTTGGGGTCCTGTGATCAACAAGCAGGACATCTTTGCGAATGCTGTATCTGAGGTGTATGCTAGCGCTGGGTACAATATTACTTATCAGGATGATTGGTTCTCTCACTTCAAGATGCAAGGGGACGTTCACTGTGGCAGTAACTCCTGGAGGTCTATAGATATCAAGTTTTAGGAAGTATTTTACTTGAATACTGAATGGGTATTTCTTTTCTTCTTATAAGATATTGGAGTAAAGTTGTAGACTGTTGACCTAGCATACCACTCCATCCCTTGAGAAACTGTAGCAACCATGCAAGTCACCAACTTAAGCATAATGCTCTGCTGTGGTAGAGTCTTCCTTAGTAAGGCCAACTTTTGACCCAGGAATGGCTTCTGTGAGGCCCATGGAAGATGCGATCTCCATCAGCCTTGCCTTCTCCTCATGAGAAGCAGTGTCGCCAAATACGAGATCCATATCCTCTAGACTCTTTCCACGAGTCTCAGGTACGAAGAAGAAGGTAAATAGGAAGGCAAGAAGGCAAAAGGCGGCAAAGAAGATATAGGTACCCCAGCCAAGGTTGGCAAGCATGTCAGGTGTCACAAGCCCGATGATGAAGTTGCACATCCAGGTAGCGCTAGTGGTGATGGCCATAGCCTTGGAGCGATTGCCGAGGTCAAAGATTTCAGACGGTAGAACCCAGCCGATTGGCGCGAAGGAAAACGAGAAGTTGACGTCGTAGATGTAGATGAAGACGATACCAACCCAGCCAGCAGCCTTATTGTCAGCGGGACCTGAGCCGAAGCCTCCGATGATGCCACCGACAATAACGAGGGAGATGAAGGTTCCAGCTGCGCCACACATGAGTAACGGACGACGACCAAGCTTGTCAATCAAGAAGAGGGCGGGTAGTGTTGAAAGTGTGTTGACAATGCCATATACACCAGTCGCCAAAAGACCAGAAGTATTCCCAGAGAGTCCCAACTGCGCAAACATGGTTGGTGCGTAGTAGATGATGGCATAGCAACCCATGAACTGCTGGAAAAACATGATACAGCAGCCAATGGCGAGGCGCTTGAAGGCAGGCCACGTTGACACAAGAGCAACATGCTGAGCAGCGAAAAGGGAAAGGCCCCTCTTCCCAGGAAATTTCTCCGTTGATACAGACTCATCAAAGAGGACCTCGGTCTTGATAGCCAGATACTCAGCTCTGATAGATTCCGAATCATCATGAACCTGACGGAGTTGAGCGAGAGCGGCAAGGGCCTGGTCTTCCTTGTGACGCATGAGATAAAAGCGCGGGGACTCAGGGAAGAAGATCATGCCAATTCCCAGAACAAGCGCAGGGAAGATCTGGAGCGCAAAGGGGACTCGCCAAGCAGCTTCGGATTGGCCTGTGCATCCGTTGGGGCCGACATCATATCGGGGATCGAACGTGCGTTTGTCGGAAGTACCACCTGAGTACGGTATGTCGGGTGCACATCGATGGCCGCCGATGTACTGGGTTCCATACTCTAGCCAGTAGCTTACGAGGATGCCGAGGGTGATGCTCAGTTGCTGCAGAACAACGAGGGTGCCTCTGATGCCGGGGCTTGACACCTCAGACATATACATGGGCACAATCATCGTCAACATGCCAACTGCGAGACCAGCGACAGCACGGCCTGATTTTGATGTTAGAAAGTATCACCTGAGGGTCATACAGTGTTGCTACTCACCAGCGAAAAGCATAGGGACAGAGTCAGCGCCAGCCTGGAAAGCTGAGCCTATGGTAAACACAATAACAGCTAGGAGGATCGAGCCCTTTCTACCAATGTAGTCGGCAATGGGGCCGTTGATGAGAGATCCAAACCACGCGCACAGAAGCAAGGTTGAGACGAACCAACCCTTGAAGCCACTGTCCAGGTAGATTCGTGGAAAGTCAGCAGCGAACGACTCCATGGTCAGCACGCCCGACACAACGCCTTGATCATAGCCGAAGAGGAAGCCACCAAGACTGGCAAACTAAGTACACAGCGTCAGCTCAGGAAAGGATATCAAAAAGAGGTAGCATACCATAGAAAGTCCAAGAATGTAAGGGTTTTCACGCAACTGGCAACAGACACCCTTCTTGGGTACTGCAGCAAGCTGCTGCTCGTCGGTAGTTTGTCCTCCAGCCATATTGAAACACGATGGTAAAGGTGATGTTTGGGTCGAAATTGAATCTGGGGATTGAACTGGGGAAAGAAACATTTGTGGAGGTTTTCTGGGGTTCTTATATTCGTATAGGATCAGCATAAGGTGACCAAGTTTTGCTCCGCGTTTGACTTGAACTCCACAGAATACTGGAGATGGATACTACGTAGGACTTCTTCTCGTTGGGTCCGTATCCCGTGGGGAATTGGAGCTGTCGATTCATGACTCAAGAAGGGCCGAAGAGATTAGGTCAAGGTTAAGAGCTCTGAAAAGATCGCCATTTCGGATCTGGTAATCAATCCTCTTGAAATGGACGGTGATTTGGTCAAGACTGTAGGGAAGCTCATTGAGCGCGTTGAGCGTCTCTTGACCCGGCAGAAACTGTCAGCTCCAACACAAAGAATCTTGATTGCATTGGCTGGGGTACCAGGATCTGGCAAAACAACATTATCAGATGCTTTGATCAAAGAGCTAAAGAAGAACGGTATTTCCGACGTCGCAATCCTTCCCATGGTCAGTAATCAGTATATCCTCAAGTCCCCAACTCCAAGCAACACCTTCGTCACTAACATTCAGCTTCTCAGGATGGGTTTCATTATACCCGCACCTCTCTCTCTTCCTTCCGCGACCCAGACGAAGCATTTCGAAGACGCGGTGCGCCTTTTACATTCGATGCCGCCGCCCTGTTAGATCTTGTAGTCCTACTCAGGAAAACACCTGTGACGACCCATAACGAGCCGCAAATCATCATAAAAGCGCCGGGGTTTGACCATGCGAAAAAGGATCCGATCCCCAACGCCATAAAGATCTTTTCTTGTGCCAAAGTTGTTATTATTGAGGGCAACTACGTCCTCTTGGACCAAGACCCTTGGAGCCGTATTTCCACGTTGGTGGATGACAAGTAAGTCTCGTCGGCTACGTACCAAGTCTTTCCTTACTCTGGGCTAACTAGTATTCCAGATGGTTTGTCGATGTCCCAGTCGATATCGCTAGGGAACGACTGGCATCCCGACACCTCAGAGCCGGAATCGAGACGACGACAGAAGCAGCGATCAAGCGTGCCGATGAAAACGATATACCGAACGGAGAATAGATAAGATCCCATCTACTCGAACCCAACGCACGCATCATAAACTGATGACCCCTGGCAAAGTGACCTACCACAAGTCCGTTCATTGCGGAAAGTTGGCCCAGTCCGGCCACCCAAGGACACTGGCAAACTCATCAGCAGAAGCTGCTGGCCACGTCGAAAAGTCCATCAGCATAGGATCAAGCTGTACATTTGCCCAATCACCCGCTGTCAGCAGAGGGTCTGGCAAAACAACATCGATGATGTTGGCGCAGCGAGTCGCGAGCTCATTATCCGCAAAGACTCCTCTGAATATGTGACGGACCCTGTTGACGTCTTCCTGCCACTTGGGCATGTCTGGTGATTCTGAGTTACTAAGGATAGCAAGGATGATGACCAACGAAGCGTGGAATGTGAAATAGCTAGAAAAGTCAGCTTCGATCCTTAGACTTGTGCGTAATGACTTACATGGAGTACCAAGTCACAAGCCTGGTTATCTGTCTCTCCTTCGTATACTGATCAATCGACGCTATCGTCGCACTTGCAGCGCATACCGCAATGTTCATGCACCTTTCATCGACCTCATTGACTGGTACCGCCGTCATGCTAGAATTTCCCTTGCCAATTGCTCGCTTGAGAAAAAGCTGACGGAAGATGATGATCTTGAGGTTCCAGAAACGCCACCATAGACGTGACCTATTAAAGTAGAACGCGGGCTCAGCTGAAGGCACATGGTGATTTAGTTTTAAGTACTCTGGTAATATGCTGGACCACTTGTCCAATGTTGAATCCATGGATAGCGCGTCTTCCGGTGCGATACACGACGATGAGAGCAGACGATTGGAGATGTAGTTAGACTTGACGTGTAGGTCGCTCTGGTACTTCATGCCCGAGTACAGCGTTGGCCTGTTTAACTCTTCTGGAGGGGCTTTTGTTCCACTTGTTAGGTCCTTTGCACGCATCAGCAGAACATTCACCTTGTATCCGGCTATCGCCTACCTCATCATCAATATTGAGAACCTGTCTCACATCCATGGCATCCTCGCCCGGAAGAAGGATCGGCCTCCCAAAAGTAGTTGAAGCACCACTGTCAAACATATACAACCCCCACCAAACACGACGGCGCATCTCTCGTTGTAAGAGACTGATGTTCCACTCCGGCAGCTCTCTATGAAGACCCAAGCTCAGAGCCATCCGCGTCGCAAGCCCAAGAAAGTTAGATCCCGTGTTGGGCTTATTGCGCTTCTGGCTTAAATTGCTAAACAGAATAAGGGCTTGAACAAACGTCAAATCTGCGCTTGCGAACAAGCACTCAGCGTCGCCAAACGAGAGCGCGAGATGGTACAGCTCATCGTCGAGTTCAGCGTTGTCGTTTTCTAGACACCATGCTCCCAGTGCCATGATGGTGTAGAGCAGCATCTGCCATGAGCGTCGCTTTGGTCGCTGTATAACCTCGTGAAACTGGGCTCGGAAGGTAGGTTCGTGTACGAAAGGATAGCTGCGGTGGTAGACCTCAAAATAGCCATTCACCAATTGTTCGGTAACCTGTCTTGAGGTGACCGAATTAGATAGCTGGGAAGAAGACTCAACCCCAGGATAGGGTCGCATAACTTCAGGGCTACTACTCATGGAGGGCCTAGAATGACCAATCCAGAGAAGAAGTGATCTGAGAAAAAAGACACCAGCAGTCGGCCCTGGTGAGAGTTAGTTAATATGCTACCTATTCATGTCTGCGCCCACTGACTTACCTAGATATCCCGCTCCTCTCGGCTCAACGGATAGAGACGCCATCCCATCAGTCAACTCGTCGACGTCTTCCTGCCAATCAAAGCCATCGCTCTCTGCAGGCACGGCATCTGAAATGGCACTGGTGGCCTGAACTGGACTATCAGGCGATGAAGAATTTGTTGGTGGCGACAGAGATGTAGTTGGTTGGGATGCGTCTGCAGGAGCTTCAACGCCTCGCGATGCCAAGGCTTCATTGATATCAACATCAGGGAGAAGTTGTTGGAACAGGCGCTCCACATTTACGAGGCGCCTCTCAACTCTTGTCAGATGGCTAAAAGGAGGGGTCAGCTAAGTAGTTGCAAGGGTTCAGCCGAACAATTTACTCTCGTGTCAAAGGAGTTCTTTGTGTCCTCTCGCTATAACGGCACGACCTCCCAGATCGCGCACAACTTATGCATCTTGGTCTTTCCTTCGAGCACTTTGTCTGTCAGCGGCTATGCTTCAGAAGACTGAGATGGTGACTAACCCTGAGCTTTTTACTCCGGCAATAGTCACACTTGCAATATGAAGTTAGCTTGCAGGTATTCATGGTCTGGTTTTAAAGAAGATTCTTACTGCTGGGATCTTTCCAAAGTGCGGCTTATTATCTGCCATACCTCTTTATTTTACATTAGTGTTGAAGAGCAAGGTTACCTTGGGAAAATTGACCTGCAGATAACACTATATTAGTAGCAGCTTTTCCCGGACCTGGAAAATCTTTATTCCTTTACTTAGTTTATTTACCAGCGTAATTAAGCCGCCCAGTTGCTCCCGAGATAGTAGCCGAGACATACATACTACTGACATAAAACCTTTCTTCCCACTAATTGTACAATAGGACTTGTAGATCTGTATACCCATTTAGTTACAGGGCTCTTTTAATTAAATGAAGTTAGTAATTAGATATTAGCTGGATTGGGTTGGCTGGACTGGTTGAAGGAAAGAGGCTGTCATTAAGTGCCAATTGTTCGTGTTTATGTGGGTCTAACAGCTGCCTAAATCGGCAAACCGTCCATTAGTTTTTAACTAGTGCACAACCCTGCCATCTTCAGCTAACTTCTTATCCCGTAAATCCTGCTGGGGCAGGGAGAGCCAAGTTTCAGGTACTGAAGAAGTCATGTTTAATTAGGTTTGCGCTCTATCATTATCTTTGAGAAGAAGTCAAGTGGGGGATAAGCTTGTAAGCTCTGCAGATGTCAGCTCGACTTCCCAGCCGCCTGGTGGTGAAGACTTGCTCTACCGCCTGCTAGTGAGGATTTGCTCATCTACCCTGCTGGTTGAGGGTCTCACCTGAATTAGGAAAGACGATACATGAAGGCTTCAAGTCAAAGTCATGGACTATGTATCTATACATGATAGCAAGAGGATTTATTTATAAGTCGAATCCGGCCAACAAGAACATACAGCTCACTACACTCGTTTAGCAGTTTTCTACTCATTTACTGTTTAACTCATTTATTTGTTACTTATTTCAATCGTTATCTTTACCTGGCGCCAATTCATGCGCCCTCCATCCATCTTCAGCGTGGGCTCGGCTTTAGGCCTGGTGAGCAATGCTTTTGCTGCTCCTGGCTTTTTGCAGGAGACATGCCCCGATGGTGGTATTCAAGTGGTTGAAGTCCAGCCATATAAAGTTATTTACAATGGCCAGACCTCTACCACTGTAGTGACCCGTACTTACACCCAGTATGCGGGCTCGACTGGGGCACCTAACTCTAATGGTGCCCTCCAAAAGTCCCAGCAACTCGGGTCAGCCTGGTGGATCTGAACCAGACTGCGATGGTTGTGTAACCGTCACAACTACAGCTTCAGTTACGTTCCGTACCACCATTCCACCTGATACCCTAGGTGGAGTTTCTACTGTCATTGCTGGCTACCCTCCCCCCGTTTGTCACGAGTGCATTACTATCACTACCACTGGCCCCATCGCATACGTCACTACTGTTCCCCCAGCCGCATCTGGTGGCAAGAGCACTGTTATTACTTACAACAGGCCGGAGACTGTCACTGTAACCCCCCCTGTCTGCCACGAGTGTATCACTGTTACTACCACTGGTTCCACCGCATACATTACTACTATTCCACCAGCTTCATCTGGTGGTTGGAGTACTGTCGTGACCTGTAACGGACCCACGACTGTCACCGTGACGCCCACAGTTACTATCACCGGTAATGTCACAGGACCAACAACAATTCTCCCGTCGACTGGTACCCTACCATGCACGGCTACAGTTATTGTACCCCACCAAGTCTACACTACCCTGACCACAGAAGGGCCCATTCTAGGAACTACAACCTTGCCATTCCCTTCTGACTGTGGCGAGTCCTGTACCGCGACTGTCATTGTCACCGAAGTCATCAATCACACTACTCTCACTACAACAGGGCCTGTTGCTGGAACAACGACTCTATCAGTTCCCTCAGGTTGCTTTACCTGCACTGAGACTGTTATTATTACAAACACTCCTGGCTCTACTCACTGGGTCACTGTTACAACTACTGGTCCGATAGCTGGGACGACTACCCTGCCTGTACCCTCAGATTGCCGTACCTGCACAGAGACTGTAGTCATTACAGATGTTCCAAGTTCCCAATCTCGACCTACTATTACAGTTACAACTACAGGCCCATTTGCTGGAACGACCACTCTACCTATCCTGTCAGATTGCCCTACCTGCACAGAGACTGTAGTCATTACAGATGTCCCAACAGGGTCTCGACCTGTTACAACCGTAACTACAACAGGGCCTGTTGCTGGAACGACCACTCTACCTGCCTCCTCAGACTGCTCTACATGTACTGAGACTGTAGTTATTACAGATGTTCCAACCAGCTCCTACTCTCGGCAAACTATTACAGTTACAACAACGGGACCAGACTCTGGCACGACTACATTGCCTATTCCTTCTGACTTATTGTGTTAAAGTTGAAGTGTATTTTCTAACCTTGTGATTGACTTAAAAACTCAACTCTGCCACCACCTTCCGATTGCCCTGAACCTTCTTCTTAGCCCTAATCGCACCGATATACGTATTATTATAAAACTTTCTTCAGGTTAAGCTTTTCTTATATATTAGTATTTCTTACTAAATCTAATAGCTACATACTATACTTAGAGGATATTAAATATGCCTTATTTACTTAGCCTTTTATAAGTTAACTTAT